>JAGDQP010036238.1:390-19158 GCA_022664845.1 Lepisma saccharinum | reverse complement strand
CTTTTTTTGGCTATAATAAGTTCTTTCTAGCTTTCATTTGATTCAAAGTACTTCAAGTACTATTTCTCTCCTTAACCAAACAGTCTTCGACCATAACATACATGCAAAATCGTTATATACTCATAAAAATACAACTGAAAGAGTAAATGGTATCTAAAATCATGTTCAAACTACTTCAAATATGAATTTCCTCGCTATATATTGTTTCAAAGTAGTCTGTATGATGTAAATCCACGCTTTTCGCCTTCAAATACGCGTTCAACCTAGTTTCAATGACAGTTTTCTTGTTATATATTGACTAAATATGGTTCTTAGGACTTATCTTTGTATTATTAAAGCGCATAATATAGACAATTTTGATTTAGCAGACTTGATTTCCCAATTAATATGCAAAGTGTACAAGTAAAATAATGTCTACACTCCATTCTGAACAGTCCCTCACGCGAGAAAATCGAAACAATGAGTCCTTCATACCATATTTTTCGTGAAGATATAGTTTGTTTCTCTACTATTTCTGTTGAAATACCTATTTCAGTGTTCTGTATTAACAAAATTGTATTGCACATGGTCAAATCCGGGTAATCATCCATCTTAGTGGCACCATTTTCATATTCAAGAACCTGTAACAAACTAACCTGTGACGTTATTCTCATATTTTCGGGTTTCAAAAGTACCTCAAAGACTAGTTTTCTGCTTAAAATCATGTTTGAATATCTCTTTCATAGTGCTTACCGATAAAGAAGCGGACTTCATTCCCTAAGTTTCACATCAATTAGTCCTTTTCGTGTTTAATTAAACTTCTTTCTACTTCAAATCCCACTTTTCTCCCTATATATTGACTGGAAGAACTCCCTTCCTGATAACAAACACCGAAATAGTTGCAATTTCATCTGAGAAGTCCGCTTTAGACACATCAAAATCACGTTTGTGCTATAGATTACCACCAAATAATTCTTTCCAAGGGTAAAATACAATGCAAAAAACTCATTTCTAGTTAAATTATCTGTTAAATAAGTTCTCCAAAGTGATAGTTTGATGTTTAATTCATTCTTTTCCTATTTCAAAAGAGGTCTTTTCTCCTAAAAACGCCAATGAATACCTATGTGAAGCAGGAAGTAGCCTTCAAAACAGTTGCTAATCGGTTAAGTTCTAGTTAAACATGTATGTCAGAAGGCGTGTTATACAGGTTTTCCATTGCATAGAACAATAAACACCCCCGGTATTAAGCTAAATTCAGATTGCAAATCTAGTTCAAATACATCTCGGATGCTATTCAAAGGAATAATCACCCTGTATTAAGGTAGATTCTCTTAAAAGTAGCGTCTATAATTCTGTTACATAGTTTTTGCATGCCCTCTGATATTTCAAGTTAAAATAGATTTGTACACATGAAATACACTTCTTTGTACACTTTCGGTACGCTAACCAGCTCGCAAATAGCAATATTGTAGTAATTTCGACTTTAAAAGTCTTAAGAAACATCTCAAAAGTAAAATATTAAGATAACTTTTCCTTACAAACGCTTGAATCACATACAATACACTTCTTTGTGCACAATAAATGCACTTCTAGTGTTCAAATTATTCCAAAATTGGTACTACTGCAGTAATTTCGGTTTACATTGGTTCAAGTCGCACGGTTCTACATGTAAATTATGTATATTTCGTCGTCTTAAGAATTAAAATCTCATTCATTTATACAAATAGAGGTGTGAAAACAAGCAAAAACGCTTCTTATGCAGAATAATCACACATCTGGAGTAAAAAATTATTCATAAAAGATGATAGTATTATAGCAAATAGACATATTGATATTATGTATACCTAATTTCTTATATAAAGCTATCATTAGATAGATTATTATCTTTGAATATTTATCCTAACTATGAAATATAGTTATCTTACTTTGTATCAAACCTCACTTTTACTGTTTTCGAACTAGTTTCGCCCTCGTATATGCTTATTCAGGAAAAGAGTTAACATGCATTTTTTCTTACCTAGACAGAGAAGGTTTTCACTTCTCCAAATCTTCTCTGGCACTGCGAAAATTAAAACGATATCTGGCGCATGCCACAGCAGATGGTGTGATCTGTTAGGTAAAACAATTAACGTCTGCGGCAGACACATTGCTGTCTCCGCCCTCCTCAGTCGGCACAACCAAACTTCCGGTTTCTCATGGCCAAAAGATTCCCAGGTTTCTCTGTGGGGTCAAAGAGTTGAACCTAGGGCCCCAAAGGTGAAGTTTTATGTGAGAAAGTGACAACTTGTTAAAATTAATGGCCAAAAATCTCAAATTATGAGCCCAGGTGGGGGCACTTCCTCCGAGAAGTTTGATACACACTACTATTTAATTATTAATTACCCCGATCCATTTATTAGAGAGAGGAGGGAGGCAACAGATGTCTTGTCTCATCTTAAAATTTCCAGAAGAAAAAGGAAAGATTAAGGAAAAAAGTTTTTTCCTGTATCTCTGACTTGTTTTGCCTACTTTCCAAACATTTTATTGAAATCCCGTATCGTTCATCACTGGCGTTGTGGTCTTGGAAGGAGCACTGAGAAAGACAACCGGGGTCGAGTCTCCGCCAATCATTTCGACATATCTAGCATATGTCTTCTTGATTTGTCATCAAATTCATCTTACGACAAGATAATACAACAATATAAATTCCAATGAGTGGACGCTATACGGTTTTCATAAAATAATTGACATTTATCTGAATTATTAAATAAAATTAAAATAGAGGTAATTGCTGGATTAAAACAATAAAATATAATGCATTGAAGGTAATATATACATAAAATGACTGAAAACTTGATAGCAGATTGATTACTGAGTATTTCAGGTATTGCTTTCGTCAGTCATTATATAGAGTATACAGTGTATGAACAAAAAAAGTGGTACCATATTGATTGTTGATTATTTATCATATTATTATCGTCGACTGCTGTATAAATCATAGTTATTACTATAATGTAAGGAAAAATGCTAATTTCTGCAACATTTAATGCACCATAGGCTGTGAGCGTGTACAGAAAAGCCACCTTTAAGAAAATTGGATTAACGCAGTCAATGCATATAACGCGCGTGTACATTAAAACACGGCCTAAGGAAATTCCAAGGATTGTATGACTATGAAATAAAATTGCTTTGCTTTTGACAAGGTTTAATTTATAAAACCCGTGGAAATTGTTGGATTACTGTATTCAGACATGTAGTTATTGTAATCTAGGAGTAGGAGGAAGGACAGAAATGGAGGAAGCTAAGTCTGCGGTTAAACAAAAAAGTTCCTGCCACTTTTTTCCGATTATTTCATGGTTAAACTGAAGTATTATAAAGAAATAAAAATGGTCTGATATTTGAGGTATATCAGGCTAATTGTAGGATGGCAACGGACCTAAATTTAAGCAATATAGTATAAGTAAATCTGCAAAAACAGACAGAACTTTTGGAGTTATCCGTTTTGTCCGATTATTCCCCCATTATACTACTGTGCTCGGAACTTATTTGTTTGTTATTCACCTATCCGAAATGTTCCATAGACATGTCTTAGACAGTAGGTGTTCATTTCATTGTTCAATTTCGCGAGGTCCAACCTCTACCTCAAACCGTGAGGTCGAGGTTGAGTGAGTTCGTGGTTCAAATTCGATCGCGAGGTTGAGGTTGAGTGGGGTCGAGGTCGAAATGAGATCGCGAGGTTGAGGTCGAAGTGAGTTCGAGGTTGGTCGAGGTCGAAGTGAGATCGCAAGGCCGAGGTTGAGCGAGATCGAGGTCGAGCGAGGTCTGGTCCAAATGTACACCTATGGCACGGAGAGTATGGTTACAGTAGAGAGAGCGCAGCCCGAAAAACGTACCAAGATGAAGTCGCTGCCCGCCACGTGGAAGTGACTAGTGGTGATTGACACAATGACTGTTACCAACATATTTTCTTCAGCCCACACTAACGGACAGGCAAATCAGCTAGTTCTCTGTATATTAGCTATTAGTTTTTATATGGCATTGAAGGTACTTGAAATGTTAGTTTCATTGTTTCGGATGATAATATAATGAAGAATATGGTTTTGGAGCATGAGTACGTGCGAGTCAAAAAACAATGAGACAAAATACTTTTTGTTTTTCGATCAGATTTTGAATTGTGTGCATCCAAACACTATTTTTGAAAGAGTTGTTACGTTTTAGGGGACAGTTTTTGCCGATAGTAATCCAAAATACATTATTGATTACCCACCCCTTGTAATGGGCAATGCTCATAGTAAGTAAGCTTCTTTTCGAAGGGTTACAACAAATGGCCCTCCCTGTTCATTATATTTGATTCTGTGTGATAGGATGCTCACTGATATTATAGATGTTCATCTTGTATAACATTCGGATGCATACAATACAAACTCAAAAGGTGATTGTGCCCTTTGGACATACTATTTCTTAGTTCTGCATCAGATTCTGAATTAAATATATTCCAACGCTATATTAGAGAAGCATCTATAATATATTGTGACTGTTCTATCAGTCCAGTATAATGTACAGGAGGCACTTATCGTAGTCCTGCTTTTAAAATAGTCCTTTCAGGGTGTCTAGCGAGGTAAAACAAAAACATACCTAACAGCTCCCAGTTTTCAAAATCGACGGTAACCCTATCATTCACTAAGCTAGTTAGTAGAGGGATTGCCCACGCAGCCGGCTGGAAATAATAGATTTTGGACGTTTGGATGCGCACAATCCAGAGTCTGACATAGAAATGAGGAGTGATGTGAGGCCAAAGGACAGGTTGAAGAAAGTAAATGTCCTTGCACTCACATTATCCCCGATTCTGTATTGCATTCGAAAAGGAGAAATAATGGGAAGTGTGTTAATAGCAAGATACAACAGTTGAATGTTAGACTACTTCAAGTGGCAGAAGAGTTGAGCAGTGACGTAGAAGGAGGATGGACACGAAAGGGACAGTGTAACTGAAATCGAGAACAATTAAAGCCCGGCGGTACGTTGTAATATAAATAATCAGTATTGAGTGATTATGAAAAAAAGAACCTTACCACTAACGCGCCTTCGCCAACTCGGCACTAGTGTGTATTTTTGCGTAAAAGTCGAGAAGAGAACATACAGGTTTTCATCTAGTCGATAACCGATGATGTATTGAACTACTTTAGAGCGCAATATTACATTAACTGGTCATTATTTCGACCTCATAATATGGGAAACGAATAAGATGATGTACTAAATCCATTAAATAATAACAATAAAGGACATACTTTTTCGAATGCCATACATAGAAAATAAAATATGTATAGGAGCTTGTATTTTATCACCGAAAATGTAATTAATGACTACAGAAAGTAACTGGATCGGTTTTCCGGAATAATTGGTACGTCCAATGTCCATTTTGGTACGTTTCATGGCAATAGGGAAGCAAAACTTGAGCGAAATAGCTAATATCCAGTATTTCCTAAGTTTCATGTACAGTATATGAATAATTTCGTACATTGTTTTATTATTATCAATCGCTATCAAATGTGTACGTACGCCTTTGTTCTTCGCATTCAATGGGAAATGTTGATGTCCAAGTACAAGAACCCAAATGATCATGAAGGCACGTCATTTGCAATGTTTCCGATAACTAATTGCTATCTGCCGTTGTCAGTGCCAGATGCAGAACTAATTTTCTGTGTATGAGAGGAAAGATTCATTCTTACTTCCAGCGTAGAGTGTATACTCATACTAATAAACGATATATAATTTAAGTTTAATTTTTGAGATTTTGGGGCAACTTTTGCTCCGGGCGGATGGATGATGATGAGGGGATGATTGGTGGAATTAAGAAAGTCGGAATAAATGGGAGTATCCCGAGAAAACACATGCACACGTTCCTTTTCTACCATAGGTAATATGGCATGAGTAGCAGTGATCGAACTGACGACCCCAAGCGCCAGAGGAGAACGCTCGACCATGCAAAAATAACACAAAGTTAAATTTGAAAAAAAAAAAAACACAGAAGGAGGCTTGGCTTAGCTATTATCTAAATAAAAATGCAAAATAATAGAGCTATTTAGTTTCCGTTTGTCAGTAACGAATGCTTACTTAAAAGCAAGAACTGACATTTAAAACTAGCGACCTCTTTAGATTGAAAAGGGAACGCAGAGACCTTTAAAAACTACTGTGTTTGTGTTGCAGTTCACTTAGCAATTTATTTCCCACATCTGAGCTGTTTACTGAAGCCTACACATTCGAAACAATTTTAGCATATTTCACGTTATTGTAAAATTTCATCTTATTGGTTCTTTAAACCAGTCCCACCCACGGTTGCACATTGCCACACAAATCTGAAATTCGCCTCCGGGTCACCGGAAAAGACTGTGTCCCAAGCATGAACCGTTCGAAAAATTTACCCGAATGAACGGTGATCTGTGTCAGATATAATTCGAACAACAAGTAGCTTCCTTTGTTCTAACCAAAAATAAACCTTTCTTTTTCTGAAATCCTTCCTTTCTGTTAATATTTGGAATTCTTTGGGTAAGCTCTGAAAAGTTCGTATTAAGAAAGGTGTAATCTGATGTCAAATCAGGCGTTTCTCCAGGATTTTTCTTTTAGGGGATGTATTGAAGTTATCAGGGGCTATAAGCAAAATAAAGTTTATATATCAACTTTTCTCTCTGTAGTTAGAAAGTTCATTACAAACTATTTCTATAAGGCAGTAACCCAACCATGTTACAGGTTTTTCTTGCATCAACTAGAATTAAGAATAATTATGCTTCGATGGAAAATGCCGATGTATAATAAACTATTGACTTTCATAACAGTAATATGCATTTATATGGATCACTAAAAGCTAGAGACAGTTGAGTACATCAGACGTATTAGTTAACTTTTAGAGAGAATTAGCAGTGAGACCTACTGAGCGAATTTATGTGAATATATGTGAACAAAATATACATTTTCCTATTATATTTTACGCAATATATAAATAAGCAGTTTTTTTTATACGGAATTATGACTAATCCCAACAGGCTGTTTACTGACTAAGATTTAAGACGAACTTCAATTTCACTTATTACCCAGATTGCGTAATAATGCTAAAAGCCGGAAGAGAACAGTTGTTCGAAATAGTTGTTACCTTCTATTCTGGAGCAGCGAGCTGAAGATTGCAGTTATCTTTAAAGAATTATAGAAAAATGAGGGATTCTTCATGCCATTAGGCATTACTGCAAGCTGTGGTTATATATAGGGTAGCCTAGGTATATTTCGATCAAAGCGAGATATATTAATCAGAAAAAAAAAACAGGTCAATAACGTCATGACTTGCCAGATATCTCACGCCCATGGTAGTTCAGTCGATAGAGTGAAGACTGAAAATAAGTCTCGCAAATCATAATCGTATTAACATGATTTGGCCCCTGATCAATATAGTCCCTTAATCGAAATAAACCCGAGCTACCCTACTTGTATGTTTAATTCCAATTTAAACCTTCCCTATAAAGATCACTTGTACTATATGTACTTCTTAGTACAATATGGACACACTTAAAGCAAAAATACCCAATAACCTGCCGGAGCTGAACGAAATCTTGAACGACCTACTGGATATGGAAGTTAAGTAAAAAGAAAACGGTGAAGATCTAAGCGAAATAGCGAGGTTGACCCCATTAGAAATCCCCTGCAAGACTGCAGAGTCCTCTAGACCAAACTAGGTTGAGAGGTGACCAGGAAGAAAGCTTCAGGACACTGCGCAAGCTGCCATGCAAATGACACCTTGTCCAGCTCTACGAGTCAATGATCATAAGGATACCAGATAGCATACCTGAATAAGACAAACACCTGACTTGAATTTTCTTGAATTCACCAAAGCAACAGCAAATTTTGAAGACAACATCATAGCTATTCTGCGGAGAGCGGAATTAAGTATCAAGGAGGAGGTTATTATCCATTGCAGATAGTTAGTACTGAAGTTAGAAGAAAACGGGGAGCTCAGTTTGGAAAAGAGAAAAGCACGCTTTGGTTCGGAGGTCACGAAGGAATAGTCCTACAAACAACCAAAAAGACTCCAAAAAATGAGAACACTACTCTCAAAAGTCAGAGAACACTCTAGAGGGACAAGCAGACACCGCCACCCAGACATGCCAGGAGAGAACCTGTCCTCCCCCCCACAAAAAAACCTGCAATATAAAGCACCGTCTATTTTAGGACCAAGCAAACATTCTGAAAAGCGAAAACTGTCTTTCACAAAGTGAAACCCTTGAAATAAATTAGAATTCTTCTCTAACCTATAACTCCCACACGTTCCATGGAAAGAGAGAGAGAAAAGAAGCAGACACACAACTAAGAACATCGAAATAAATGAATCTCTTATGTATAGTAAAGAAAGAAAAACAAGAGATGCATGCTAGGAATCACTAGGAGGGGCAGGAAAACAAATTAATGGATTCACACCCTAAAAAAGGTAGATGATATAATTAAGGCGCGAAGGAGATGAAGTGGAGATGGACCTGTCACACAGCTAGACGAACGGATGGAAGATGGACGACGAATGTTCTACATTGGATTCCCAGAGAAAAGAAAGAAACGACCAATATCGCAAAACCCAATTTAATAGCAAGTGTAACTCGCGGCTGCTAGACAATAAGAGTAAGTTATGATCTGAAACGCGAAAATATCTGCTTGCCCTGTATTTTCTTTTTCTGTTTTCTTCTTTCTCTCGTTAAATCCGGGCTCCATTTGAAAGCCTTTCACGTCACCAGGTTGGGACCACTACTCTATGCTTTAGAAAAAACTTGTATCATTTCGTTTTGTTTAATATCTTTGTTGAATTTTATATGAGTAGTGGCTGTATAATCTCATGAGCTTAGTTTTCATTCATCGGATGGTGAGCAAAGAAGAGATAGAATTTACCTTAGAAAAAGCTTCCTCGATGAAGATAGTCCATCATGTCGACATTTACTTCGTAATTATTGTTTATTTATTTATTGAGAAAACAACAGGCTCAGTCGTTTTCTAATTACAGTCGTCTTTCATTGTACAAAGAAATAATACAAATTATACACATACAATAAAAAACACATCATAAGCCCAATCACATGGAACATAACGTTGTTGTAATTGATAGTTAATATACATATCTGAAAAAGTGAGAAAAACGAAGTCGTATATTCACTTTAATGTTAACTGAAAAAAATAGGTACGTATCGCGGTTATTGTTAGCCTCTTCTTTTTTCTGACGTTAAGGAGGAAGATTATAGAGCGAAATTTATAACACTGGAATCTTAATTTATGAGTTTGCTTTCCTTCTTCAGTTTGCATATTGGTTTTATGTAGAAAGCTGATAAATTGTACCTGGAAACAAAAAAGGAAGATTTGATGCTCTTTTAGGACGTAAACAATTAATCATGGCAATTGCTTGTTTCTCAGCAAAGAAAATATGACCTATATGTGTTCAACTGTATGTATAATATGACATTACATATTGAAGACTTTAATATGTCTTTATACTTTCTAAATTTATCCAAGCATTGGTCATTTGTTATTTTCCATGCTTCTTTCCAATCTTCTAAACTTAACGCTTAGAGACAGTCTGGGGGAAGTGGTGCATGTACGCTATCCTTAATTCCTTCATGTAAACTTAGGAATAATCATCATAAGTGTTTTGCCAAAAGCGACAGGTCCTTCATGGCATAAGTCCTGTCATTCATCCCAATCTTGCGCTAAAGAAACAAAAAGTGTTATTAAAGACACGTTTAAAAAGAAAACGAACATTTGCAATTAACATGCAGGAGAGAAGTGAGGTATAGAATAGATTGAAATTGGTAATTATGGTTGAAATACAGTTAGAAGAGCAATAGAAGAGGATCATTAGTTGTAGAAAAGTGTAGAAAATTTCAGAAGAAGAAATTTCAGTTTATTAGTAATATGTTATTTCGGTAACATAGGAAATCCTGAATTTGTAACACTCGTAATTATCTTGTTAGCTGTTGGATAAAATCTGTTACTTATTGTTCTTAATACTTACCTTAACTAGTAGAGGTTATATAAAACCATTTAACGAACATACACGTTTCTCATGAAGATTCATAGTTTAAACTTTCTTTCCTAGCACAAACTGAAATCGAATTTTAAGGATCATTCCATCTGAAATAACCAGTTTCTTTTTTTTTGTTCATCTATTTCTGTCTGTGCGAGTCTCTAGATGTAAATGGATTTTAAGTTACTTTTAAAATATCTTATGATTTCAGTTTACTACGGTCAGCTTTGTTTTCAAGATGATATGTTACTCTTTTTAGGTAGATTTGGAAGAAAAATCTACCTATTGAGATCGGTACGATCGTTTCAGGTGATGCTCGCGCGACCACCTTCCTAATCCAGCGCCTCAGTATCGCAATTCAGCGAGGGAATGTATCTTCTATTCTTGGTACGTTGCCTCCTGGGAAGGCATTAGATGAGATTTTCCTGCTTTAAAGATGGTTTTGTTTAGATTTTGTTTAAATTCAATTGTTATTTTATTCTGATTGTTGGAAAGAAAAGATTATTGTTGAAAATAAATTGTTACGCTATATATTAACACGCTAGCGGCCATAATTTTGAAGATATTTGAACCAAATTTTAATATGTTATTTCTAGGCTTAATAGCTCGGGTAAGTTCGTTAATGAGCAAAATCGGCCCAAGGGGGTGGTCGGGGGAGGGGGGTTGAAATTTTGAAAATATATATATCTATATACTGACTGACTCATCTATATAAATTAACAGGCCAAACTACTGGAGCTAGAAACACTAAATTTGGTATGAAGGTGTAGGACCATGAGTAGGTAAAGGAAAAATATCCG
Organism: Lepisma saccharinum; assembly: GCA_022664845.1. NCBI lineage: Eukaryota > Metazoa > Arthropoda > Insecta > Zygentoma > Lepismatidae > Lepisma > Lepisma saccharinum. The sequence goes on along the minus strand of JAGDQP010036238.1, from coordinate 8,358 downwards.
ACATTTTGAAAAAGTCGCCATCTTGCATTTAGAATGGCCGCCAAACCCATTGTTGTATAGAATAGCGGTAAACCGCTGGAGCTAGCGAGATGAAATTTGGCATGAAGGTACAACATCACTAGTAGATTGCGAAAATATTACAAAATGTATCCAGAATGGTTACATCTGGTTGCAGAATGGCGTACTCTAAAAATCCATTTTCCACACCGTTTGAGCTAGATATACGAAATTTGGCGTAAAGGTATGTCTTAACTAGTAGTTTAAGAAAATATTACAAAATTTTAGGAAAGTCGCCATCTTGGAACCAAAATGGCCCCCCAAAATCATTTTCGACACCGATTTAACAAGAGAAATGAAATTTTATTGGAAGGTGTACCTTCACGAGCAAGTCACAACAACATAATAAAACGTTAAAAAAGCCGCCATCTTTAATCCAAGGTGGTCGCTCGAAGACCCATTTTCTAAACTACTAGGGCTAGACAAACGAAATTTGGTATGAAGATGACAAGTAGGTCACAAAGAATGGTGAAACCCCCCCATATGGGGGCGCAGCCCCTCCGGTGGGTGGTATATTTGCACCATGGAGTCCACCAGAGAGTGCCTGATTACGATAAAAGGGCCGCAGCCCCCGAAACCCCTATGTTGAGAGTGCAGCTCCCACGGAGGTCTGGGGGACGCTAGCGGCCATAATTTTGAAGATATTTGAACCAAATTTTATTATGTTATTTCTAGTCTCAATAGCTCGGCTAAGTTCTTTAACGAGCAAAATCGGCTCAAGGGGGTGGTCGGGGGAGGAGGTTGATATTTTGAAAATAAAAAATATATCAGCCCGTGTGGAGTTTAGAAGAAAACTTTGTCTGCATAAATTATAGTACTTCCTATGAAGTTTACGGTGACACCAATGATTCAGGGATTGTGAGGGTGGAAGTGGAAATTCAAAATTTATAAAACCACGTCTTGTGGTGTATCGTTGAAAAGCTCTTGATGAATAATCTACAAATCAAAAAATAGTTTCTCGATAGTGTTCATACAAGGCGAGAATTGAATTTTTGAAAATAAATTTAAAAAAACGAAAAACCTTCGAGATCTACCTCAGCCTGGAGGCCTGCCAAAAGGGATTTTTATATTATTTTTGCTGTTCACGGAAATTTAAATATCTCAGAAACTGAAACAGCTAGAGACATCGAATAACAACTACTTTGTTCATCTTAAAATGTAGGTTTTATAGAATAATTTTGAGATGTGCTCGGTCAATTTCTGCATGCATATTGACATATTCTACTCAGGATTATGTAAAGTCACTTCTGAAATCAACTCAAATTCTAGTAGCAAAATTTGCGAAACTCAAACCAGAATTCTGAAATGAACTTGCTAAAACTCATTCTTATTTTCATATAAACTTACGCTCAATTCATGCACACTTATGCTTTTATCTAAAACTAGGCCTTATTCATCTACGGCGATGTGTAAAAAATTAATTTGAGCAAGTAGTTAGCATTTAACGAAATGTTTTGGAACAATCTACCCAATGAGTGAATTGTTATTAATGTCCTAAACGAGCTAGTGAGCTTCTAAGGAAGGGGGGGGGGGGGCAGCGAACCATTGGTATATTTACATACTGGTACACAAAAGTCAGTGGATCGTTCGAATTTCATATACAATGATTTTCTTTTAGCGTCTTGCAATCATTAAATAACAAAAGTTTATCATAGGTTCTGGTTCAAATGCAGTGTCTAGAATTACAGACGCAACTCACACATCAAACGATAGCTATGTTTTGTACGAATTAATAAGTAATTTTCACTTAATTGATTCATGACATTATATAAATTGTTACGCCTATATTCCCACATATTTTTATAAAACAGGTAGTAGTTGCGTCGATATCATATATGTATCGGCAAACTTGTGTCAAGTGCTGAAACGCACAACGATTAAAAAATTAGCAGTCTCAGGTCATTCTACTCTCAATTTAAAGCTAAATTATACCATGATTTTTCGCTTATCAAGTTCTTTAACGGGGAAAATGAACAAACAGTGTATTAGAGGATCAGGAATACGTAGATATTATTCATGCGAAATTTACATCTGCTGTTCAAAAACGTAATAAGTTTATTTCCACATTAAATTGGTGGTTTCGGCTTAAAAAACGATTCTTTATGCCACGAAAACATATGCACGAGATCAAGCTCGGGATCGAAAATAGCAAATAAATTATCAAATTTTAGATGCATCATATAAACAATTACAAACTCACCCAGAGGTAATTGTGAAAGTTCGTAGAACTCAGACATTATTATGAAATCTGATGACTGCCACTGACAAGGGTAAAATAATCAGAACTATTTTTTTAGACTAGCTATTTACGAAACCCTCATGATTTGCCATATTCTAGTTGAAAAAAGAAATGCTGGAAAAAATTATTAATAGCTATGTTGATGAGAACAACGTTATACACACAGCTCAAACCATATAGTCTCACATTCAGACTCATTACCGTAAACATATATGGTAAACCAAAGCACTTAATTTCTCCAGATATTGTGATAGTGAAAGAAAAAATAAATTATAAACAGAACATGGAAAGATGTTGGAGGACGTTATTACGTCTGACGAAATAGAGCAAGCCTCATTAAATAAAATGTCATCCTATTGCTCCGGATGTTAAAATTTAAAAAATCAACATACGTGTATTATTCCTATTTTTGCTCAATTGTACAATGAAACATGGGACACCAAACAAGAATATTCTACATTGCTGAATCCCTTAGTAAACCGAAACAAACGACCGATAATGTTTCTAAATATCGTTTAATCTCACTCTATAATTCTGATTTTAAGATTTTGATGAAAATAATTGCGTTGCGTTTGTCTAAAATCACTAACGTGGTCCTGAATCCGTTACAGGGTGGAATTCCCACTACCAAAACGATGCAATATTATCATGCAAATAAGAGAAACAATTTATCTTGTACACTCTGATAAGAAAAGTAAAATAGCGCTGATGGCCTTAGACATGTCGAAAACATTTGATAGTTTAAATTTGGAATTTTTACAGTTATTAATAGAAAATCTCAAGTTCTCAAGTAGATTTATTCAATTGGGTAGAAGTATAATAAATAATCGCATCCTTAAATTACAAATTAATAAACGAGTAATGCCAGGTATTCAGTTAAAATGTGGAATGTCCCAGGGATGTCTTACCAGTTCGTTTCTCTATGCGATATGTATTAGTACTCTTACTAACGTATTATCGGAAAGCTTGAAAGGAATAACCCTTACGGATTCTAAATTCCTTTTATCTAATTACGTTGATGATTTTGCTGTTATCGTCAGCTCTCCTGATGAAATAAATAAGGTATTTATTTTTTTTACAAATTTCAGAATGCAGGTATAAAATTGAATTCAAACAAAACCAAATTGCTAGTTTTACAAAAAATAACAAGAACATGTATATAATAAACTTTATAAAACAACGGACAGTTTTCAATTATTAGGGATCATATGGAAAAGAAATAGTAAAAAACTTATGGGAGTATAGTACATGAAATATATAAATATCAAAATTTCATCCAGGATAAATTTGGTTAATTGTTATATAGTTGTACTTAGTAAAGCTTCCTTTATCATGCAATTTTTCCCGATGACAAAACAAAGTATAGCGCATATTAATAAACAAATAGGTTGTTTTATATGGAAAGATTCAATACTAAGAACTAAACGCGATAATTTATATTATAGTCATGCTAATGGTGGGATAAATCTAAAACAATCTAGAAATTCAGTTGCAGGCTTTATTATAACATCGCACTCTATCCTCAGTTTGTGAATACACACAGGAGATTTCTTGCCAAGCAATAACCCAGGTTAGTGTAATCCCGTAAACATAGCATCATGAAGAAACATTATATTCTACTTAACTAGTTCATGATTGGAAATATCCTATAGTACCATAATACTAACTAATGTTTGGAATATCTCTGTAAAACAAATATACTCTATGCTTTTTACTCGAGGAAACTCTGAATATACAGAGGTAGTGTACAAATATAATGGAATTGGAAAGTGAGCTTTCTTTCAAAACTTTATATTACTTAGAAGATTTCCAAAATTACACGATCTACATTTCGGATTAATATATACCAGGTGCGTAAATATGAAACCGGAATTTATGTACAGAAAAGACACAGCGATTGGATGACAATGCTTAGAACTATTTTATTCGAAGTATTGGCCATCGCTAGCGATACATTTCTGCCATCGGTCCGGTAATGTGTGGATGCCAGACCAAAAAAAAAACTGTGCCTCTTGTGCAGCAAACCAGTCATCAAGCCATTTTTGTAAGATATGAAGCGCTGGTCAGCAAGTGCGTGTCCCATGGATGCAAATAAGTGAAAATCGGAAGGCGCCAAGTCTGGTGAGTAAGCCGCATGCGGAAGGATTTCCCAGCCAAACGTCGCAATCGTTTCCTTGACCGGTTTTGCTGTGTGGGAGGGTTCATTATCGTGAAGCACAATCACTTTATGTTGTCTTTGGTCATATTCTGGTCGTTTTTCACGCAAAGTTTGATGCAAATCGATCATTTGTTGTCAGTAACGTTGGGTATTAACGGTTTTGCTAGGTTTCAGTAGTTCATAATAGATCACTCCTTTCTGATCCAATCAAACACAAAGCATTGTCTTCCGTCCTTAGCGATTTGGTCTTGTGGTCGATGTCGCCGGTTCTCCTGGAGTTACCCATGATCTTTTACGCTTAGGATTCTCGAAATAGATTCACTTTTCGTCACCAGTCACAATTCGATGGAGAAATGATTTCTTTTTCTACCTGGCGAGCAGAATTTCGTAAGTGGTTTTTCGGTTTTCCTGCTGTCGTTCAATCAATGCATGTGGAACCCATTTTCCCACCTTCTGAATCTTGCCCATGGCTTTTAAACGTATGGAAACTGCTTCTCGTGTCACATTTAGCTGATCCGCTTGTTGTTGTTGCGTTTGAGCGTCATCCTCATCCAACAAAACTTGCAAACTTTTTCGGTGGTCTTCCACGTTCTTCGTTTCTCACGTCAAAATCGCCACTTTTAAATTTTGTAAACCACGAATAGCACTGTGACTTACCAAGAGCATGATCACCGTAAGCTTCGACAAGCATGCGATGCGATTGTGCAGCAGTTTTCTTCAAATGGTAACAAAAAATCAATGCTGTCCGCACATCGTAGTTTGTAGGTACAAATTGCGCCATGTTCAACGCTATTAAACACTACACTATGACATGAAACTTGTCTGGTTGTGAGTTGCAAATCGTTATAAGCTGTCAAAACAAGCAAGTGGCGACAAGACGCAGTTTTACTTTGACTACAGTGACAGCTAACGCCGGCTATGCACAAATTCCGGTTTCATATTTAGACACCTGGTAGACTAACATATTTATAACGAATAACGCACTGTATGAACAAAAAACATTAACAAAAACAAAATCTGTCCTAAATGTAATCAAATAGACACGATTAAACATCGTATGAAGAGCTGTATATATAAGGATGATGTATGGAAAAGATATCAAAACATGGTAGTCCGTATCTGTAAAATTCAACAGGAATTTGTAACTATTCAAAGTATTGTGTATAGAACAGAGTTTAGATATTTTCCTCTAACGAAACGTAAATTTATTAATTGGTTAACCATTCAAACTCTCCACATATTATGAAAAGAGCAACATATCGACACTAAAACATTATACATTAATCAGATATTGATGCGGTATGAGCAAATAGATACAATTATTGTAGACAACATTTTACCTTGTTTGTTCGAGCTGTATTAGAATCTTTGTTCTATGTGTAACTATAGAATATCAAATTTAAAAAGGTTGTTTGCAAATTGGTTAAATTTATATAAGTTATAATATTTTTATAATATATATATTTTTCTTTTATTTCATATAATGTAATTGCTTAATTCAAAAATATAAAGAAGTTAATGGAAAAAATGTTTACAAAATTAAGTTGAGCAAGTAGTTAGTATGTAACGAAATGTTTTGCAACAATCCACTCAATGAGTGAATTATTTTTAACGTCCTGAGCGAGCTGTTGATTTTATAAGGAGAGGACCTACAGTTTTTGGTAAGTGGGCAGCGAACCACTGCTTTCAATTGACACCGGCAGGATATGAATCCGTGACCACGCACACAGAAAGCGAACGCTCTAACCTTTCGACCGCCCCGAGGTCATTACACTCAGTACTTAGCTGAAGAATTCAGAAGGAAGATTTAATCTAAGACTTCAGAATGTAGCAATTGTCTGAATTATCGTAACATGGAAAAGGTATTCCAACATGTTTGGATTTGATTCAGTCGTTCGTACTTGGTTTGCAAATGTGTGACTAAAAATTGGCCTAAGTACCATCTAAACGTCAAATAGTTTCACATTCTAATGTTATTGGAACCTTAATGTTAGAAACCTGTCTAATCATTAACCGATGTAATATGATGCGCGAACTACATTCCTAGGAAATTAGTCTCTTTACCATGGTAGGCATTATTGACATTATCCAGACGAAGCTTTTTAAGTGTTTACAGAAATACCGTAGAAGACCTTGCGAAGTTTCGATTAACGTGTGTGGCAGAGGAATATGGTTCTAATGTTTGAGTGTAGTTTCCACAGAAACGGTAACTATTCAATACACCTGAAATATTAAGTTTATTAAGATGTCTTCTTCATCATCACTTAATCATTGTAGTCCAGTTTTTTTTCTACTGCAGTTTGTGCTAATGCAACGACACGCGATGCAATATCACCTGGATTTGTAGATTCTTGAGAATGAGTCCTCTCGAGAGTTTTTCTAAGTTAAACTTGATCAATTTCAAGAAACGTTTGTGCTGCAGGTGGAAAGTCGGTAGTTCAAGATGGAGCTTTCCACCAACGTTATTCCAGCCAAAATTGCAAGGATATTTAAAATTATTTATCAGTGTTTTCTAGATAATAAGCTGATAATAAACTCGAAGTAGATTACCGGTACATTTTGCAGCATTTTCACATGGCGGTAGTCGAGCAATATCAAATTCGTTCTTTGCTATGCATATTTTCTTTGAATATAAACTGTATTTCTACGAATTTAGAGCTGCACCGCTTCAACCTTTAAGTTAACTTTTAGCAGCAACATTTGTAGATATTATTCAGCACGGGGAATGTTACAATCGAATTTCAAGGCTACTAATCTTCTAGTGTAAAATACATCAGACAGGATCGACGCAGAAAGCGTCCTTCAGTTACTATATCCTCTGACAGGCATAACTCTCGTCAGGGCCGAATTTATACGCTTAGGGGCCCCAGGTCATGACATCCAGTGCCCCCTCCCCTCCACTCTCACCACTTCCGTCCTTTTTCGCTTCCTACCCTCATATTATGACAAATTACTCTCCTCCGTTTTCTAGCCATTAATAATAATAACAACGAGATAATAACTATTCAACTTTGGTAATGTGGTTAGTTTCAAAATACGTTACAATATTATCATAACAATAATATAATCTCATTAAATACATTGATCAATTTTAATTAAATTGCTGTCGGCTTCTTGTTGAAACTATGTTAATTACACTCAACCGGAAGGCAATACAAACTATTTTCTAATTTTATTATTTACAATATTATTAAAATTGTTTTTACGTTTCATTCACGGCTTTTATGCAGCTTTAAGAAGGATCCCAGCTTCAGCCATTCTTAAATTGTACTTTTTCTAACATCAACAATGGCATATTGCAGTTTCGTGATAGATTTACAATTTTAACAATTACAAACTCTAGAATTTCCTAAATACCTTTATAAAGTTTCAAGAAGAAAAAGTATTAAAAATTCTAAAAAATTCCAATCACAACACAAAACACTAAAATTTCCTAAATACATTTATAAAGTATTCTAGAGGAGAACATTTTTAAAAATAAGACTTACAATACAAAACTTTAAAGTTTTCTAGA
>JAGDQP010036237.1:0-19159 GCA_022664845.1 Lepisma saccharinum | reverse complement strand
GAGAGGACACTTTATCTCGTTTGACCACTTCCAGTCTAAACCAATATGGACCAAATTTTCTGTTCTAACTCACCTTTTTACGCTTGATATCACTATGCTGTCCATTTTTTATTTGTCCTTATTCTGGTAAGAAAAACGTAAATATTATTTGCAGTATTTTCTATTGCAAGCAGAATACGGTATACTATTAAATTAATAACTCAGGAATTAAAACTTAATTTAAAAAAAAAACAAGTGATAAGAAGTGTATAAAATGAAGTTAGAACTGAAAATTTGGTCCACATTGGATTAGACTGGAAGTGGAAAAACATGTTTAAATATTTGCTCTGGCGTCTATCTTTTGACACTAAGCACTTGCTCAAGTGCATCGTTACGTAGAGCACAAGGATCTGTAACGCAGTAGATTGGATCGCCAATATGAATTTTATTATTTTATTTATTTACGTCCTTTAGATAAGGACTTAATACAACACTGGGTTGAAGTGATTAGAAAAATGTAGAAATACATTTGTTTTTCTCCAAAGCACACTTCTCAATTCTTCTTCGAGACTAGTGTTTTTCATGTACATTAGTTGGCAACTCTAGTTATGTTACGCGTGGAAAGGAAGGAAGAAAAGAATTTAATAGTACTCTCAAAATAGACGAATACACACATACACGCTCGCTTTCTCCCTCCCTCTCTCTCTTTCTCTTACAAACACACACACACAAAGAGAGAGAGAGAGAAAGAGAGAAACTGTTAGTAAATGATGGGAAATAGCAGACGGCTTTCTGCAGCCTGGCCGGAGGTATTGCGCGCCTGCCGCCTTGTGGAAGCAATGGAAAGCTAAGGAGGGGAAGCCTCTGTCTGTAGCGAGTTGGGCTTTAAAAGAGGTGACGGTGAATTACAACACCAAGATTAAACTGTGAACTTGTGAAGTACTTTCCTCCCTTCCTAAAAAGAAAATGACTTTTTTTGAACACGGAGGGGTAGAATATTATTACATTGAAGTAAAAATTAAATAATTTAAGAATGTAGGTGTTGTGCAAGGGCGCCATAAAGATACAGCCGCCACTGGTTTACATTTTATACGATAACAATCGATTAAAAATGCCTTCTACATGTTAATGTTAGTAAGTCTTTATATACTTGTGCTTCCTATACATTTGCTTTGAATACGATGTGTCCCGGGTTGGCTTCATAAAAGGTTGGTCACCCCACCTATGACAGACAAAGTTTCTAAAATAATTTTACAGTTAATATATTCACATTCTATATGGTCTTCTGTCTTGAAGATGAGAATGACAATCGGTCTCGAAAATTGGACTGCGTTTTCAACTAGTTCAAAGCTTAAGAATAATGATATGCAGGGTGTCTCAAAAGTCTCATATCTATTTCGAGAAATAAGGGGAAGTAAAGAATATTTGGGTTTATAAGTTTCTATAGTAATATTGTTTTTTCTACATACATAGCATGCCATCTTGTAACAAGGTTGTCGGTCACTTCCTTTGAGCTTGTCAACTTTGATATTGTGTTGAACTTGATAAATAAGCATGAAACAAACTTGTTCGAACAACATAAGTGGCTTGTTTGAACACCATTATTGTTGGTTGTAAACACAAACCTAATTCAAGATTGTTGGAACAACCAGTTATGCAAGGAAGCTTGTTAAACTTGAAAATGTTTTGCATTTTGCTTCGTTGCACTTCCCCTGTCGTCTCAGTGCGATGAAGTTCCATCAAGTGCCAGGACGGTAATCTCCGCCAGTTCCCACCCCTTTACCACAGCCATCCCTTTCGATCTGATGAACTAAGTATACAAAGCGCTTGGAAAGCGACGTAGGGAGAGTGGTTCCGTGCTGTAGTGGCTATAGTGGTCGTTGTGGCTGTGGTTCTCAGTTCGATTCAAGCCCAGGTCAACGATTTGGTTTGTTTAAAAAGAAGTGCATTATCTTTTCCTATCTGGTCTTGTGTAGGTTATTTCAACCTTAATTTTTGTAAACTAGACTGCTTGATTTAACCTTTGTTCAAAACGTTAGGCTTGACTTGATAAGCTTGCAATAAGTTGTCATACCTGTTGAAGGATGCTTGATTCATTTTTGAATCAGGTCACAATTGTTATGTGTGTGTGTATATATTCTATACGATAGAACAATTTGGGTCGTACATAAATACAAGTCAATATTTTCCAATAAAGTGTCTCCCTTTGTAAAGTCTTTGATGTAAACTGGTACCTACCAACTTTCCCTAGCAGCATGGAATTTTAGGACAATATCGACCCCATGCTGGCCTAACATTGGTCCGATATCCTGGGTTGCTAGGGGTGAGACGCTGTTTAGCTTCTTAGCACTTAGTTATATTTTGTATAAACCTCATATATACAATTTATCACGTTTCGCCAATAATCACTTTCGATCGTTTTACCAACTAGAATAGATGTTTCCATGATTCTCAAAGACTTCTTTTAAAATCCCTGAAGAAGAGAATTCATTTTGACTAAGGATATTGTTCAGGAGACTCTACTATTGCTACCGTGACAATTTAGATGAAAAGGATGAGGCGAAATGGTCATTTTCTTGAAGTTTTCGTTGTGGAGGGAGGGAGGAGGAGGCATGTGTCTGCTTCACAGAATGTGAAATTCAATAAAGACCATTGACTGATAGGACAACAATGATACCCAGAGTTTCATTGTGAAATCATTTCGCTTCTTAGAGCGTCTCTCAAAGAGGGGACACTGGACGAAAGAAACACATTTTCTTTTTTCTTCTGTCGGTCAAAGGCTAGTACAAGAAAAGGAACCTCTTTCTGTTGTAGTGTGTTTGTCAGAGAAACTCCGTCCTTATCCCTTTTACTATCGCCTTTTCTTCCTTCAGTAGTTCGTTTGTTGTCCGTCAGAGGCGCTCCCTCCCGACCCATACTAGATAGACATTAACCATTTTAGTCACGTTACCGAGAGTGTGCCTCGCTGCTTAGAAAAGGGGGAAATTTCAGAGTAAAGAAGAAAGGGAGAGGATAAGAAATTGGCAAAAAAAAAAAAGAGAGAAAAGGGGAAACGAAATGGAATTTAAGAAACGCAGATAAAAATAAAAGGGGCAAAAATAGAAAATGTTTCTTTGCGAAAGGAAGCAAAGAATGTTAGATGACCTTACATTCCAAGTATTAAAGAAAAACTTTTTTTTTCTTTTGAGAGAGAAACTATTATCTTGGTACAAATTATGACACATAGATGTCAGCATCAACACATTAAAGTTTATGTTATCTTCTCAGAGGCATCCAGTCATCAGAATGCGAGATTTATAACAAACCATTGTTACTGCATGCAATGAATAAGAGATATATTCTTATTTTTTCCGCCTTTTAGATCACTTCATATTTGCACTAAAACGTTAAGATCGAAGGTTTCTTTGAACAAAATACAACAGTTTTGTGTCTCATATATTTCGGGTTATTTATAAAAGATTACCTCGAACATTGTTTTTTTTATTCATCAATGTCACTTGTAGGTGACTCCTGGAATGTCTTTTATAGCTTGACATTAGCTAGTTGAAGTTAATTCCAAAAATAACAAGCAAATTTGAGATAATCATTTTGTGATTGTATTTTTCTCGATAGATAGAAGCAGTGTGTCCAATAATAGAAACTTTATACCTCGTTACATTTACTGTATTTAGAAATAAAATTGCAAGCTCTTTTATGAAAATATTTCTTTGTGTACAGTAATTTTGTGTTTTGTTCATTTAATCTTTGTTATGGCTTCTATATAGACTAATATTAAAAAACTCGATATAGACTTAAACATGTCAATAGTATTTAAACCAGTTCAATGAACTATGTTTTCAAATAGCGAAATGGTTTTGTGTTAAACAAATTCCTACTAGGTCAGTATTGCTAGCATGAAATGTTATGCTTTGTACTTTTGAAGGTTTGAATTTTTTTTGTACTTTGCAAACAAATTGTATACCAAGCAGGAATTTCTCCAACCTTCCCCCTGTGGGGGTGGGTCACCCCCAAATTTTCAAAAGCACCCCAACTTAATTTTTTTTTACGGCCAAAAATCGATAGAAACCATTCAAAACCACTTACACCCTCCCAATTTTGACTACACCCCCACCAACTGAAAATACTGGCGTAATGAATACCTGATACCGAGCATATCTTCTTGAAATATTATAGATGTCCCTATTGACAAGAGGTAAGAAAACAGAAAAATCATCTGCGAGTGCGACGTCGTTTCTGGCACTCTTAATAGTATTGCATTGACTTATACTTGTGGTCTTTAGGCGTCTTTGGTTCAGGCTGTGATACCAGAGGAAAAGCACGTCAAAGGGAAGTCGGTCAGGACCTTATTTGAAGATATTTTCCAGGCATTAGCTTGGTGTGGCTGTGGAGTAATGCTGGAAACCAGAACCTTCCCAATGGAAAATCAACATACTACCAACTGAGGTACGGTCGATCAGTACTTTGTATATAAACTGGACTGGACTTCGAAGAATGGTGCCTTGTGCTAGATAACGTTTCTTACGGTGCTCTTTCTCATACACTCGTTAGTTCCTTCATTTTTTAAAAAAGTAACACACCTTACGGTTTCCTAATGCAGCGTTTCTCAACCTTTTTCATGCCGCTACCCCCCTTTTACCGTACCTTTTGCCCGGTGACTCCCAAAAGTAATTTTCTTGTTTGTAATAAGCGATTTTGTTTCACTTTGCATTAAATAATCTCCTGAAGGCTTCAACACACACACACACACACACACACATATATATATATATATATATATATAAACAGACCTGTAAAAACGAAAGCTTTCCAGATATTTTCAGGAAATTTTCTACAGTTGCTTACAAGATCCTGCAGTTTTAACCCTGTGAAAATAATTAAATTTTAATCCCACTTTTTGGGATTCAAACTCAAAAGTGAACCTCGCTTATGGGAAAATCAATGTTAATTCTGAGGACCATTTTTCCTTGTCTAATTAATTAGTACCAAGAAATTAAGTCAGACACTGATTTCTGTCTATAAAATATTGTAGCATCTCTCGATCTCGATCTACTTCACTTTCTAGTTTGATCCACCAAAAGAAAGATTACGATTTTGTTTTAGAAAATTATTTTCACTGTCAAAAGTTGGTTTTGTAAGCAATTGTAGAAAATTTCATGGAAATATCTTTCGCTTTTATCGGTCTGTTTCTCAGTTATACGATTTAATAAAGAGTCTGTATATTAAAAACATGGTATTAAGACAAAGATGGGTACCTAACTTTTGACTGAAAATGACTTGATAAAATGTATCACCAAAAAATTGAACCGGACATTTTGAAACTCGTTAAATCAAAATAGGCTCAGATTACGGCGCAATCTTTCGTAACATCTTAAACCTTTTTGTCATTTTTTGTGTAATATTTGCTTTTCATTTGAGAACATGACAGTTGATTTGCTGTATTGGGTAATAAATATCCTAATTAGACTATATTATATAAAACACTATTCAACAAATTACTTTACCTTTATTAATTATAAAAACAGGTAAAATAAAGTACCTGCTTTGAAATTTATTAGTTTTAACCTACAAAACCCTAGATAAATTTATTTTTTCAATTTCTCTCGCGACTCTCTTGCACATAACCTACGACCGACCCCCACGTTGAGAAACCCTGTTCTTATGAGTTTGAATTTATTTGTAGCCTTTTGGCATCTTTGGCTCAGGTCTGGATGTGGTAGGTAAGGGATGGGGGAAGGCATTGGCCAGAGCCTTTCTTAAGTACGAAACCGGTATTTGCCTGGTGAAACTGAAGTAACCCTGGAAAAACCTCAGTTAGGATAGTCGGTCAGAGGGTTCGAATTCGCATACCTATACATTACCTATACCCAAAGTCTGTGACGTTACCGCCTGGACTATGAGGGATGAGTTGGTTCCATGTAGTGAGGATTGTTATATAATCCGTGTTTTACTGGTCTAGCTGCATTAGCCGCAGGCATCTTCGTTTCTGCATATTGGAGCAGTATTAGCCGTAAGCCTTGTATCTCTTGTCATTGAAGTTCAATACAACAAAACAGTTGCGCATCGTAAACTGCAGTCTCAAAAACAATCAACAATTGAGCATCATTATGTGTTTCGTACAAAACTGAATTAATTTTTAATAGCATTTAGCATCTTGTTCAGGAAATAGAATAAGAATGTAGGAAGAGAGAGACTGCTTGCTGCCTGTGACTATGTGTGAAGGTACAATCTCGAATTTACCTCTTGTGACTGAGAAAACTTGGGTGAAACACCAGTCACGATGGCGGGATGTTTATATAAAATGCGAACGGTCTCATTGTCAGAAAAAATTTCCTCAAATAATTTCTGACGTTCGTTGATCAGAAAAATAGCAAAAGGAATGCATTCCTTCTCATGTCCACGTAGTCACGTACTATTTCTGTGGGACATGTGACGAAGGTCCCATCACTATGATTTTGGGATATCTCAGCAGGACGTCCAAGGAACGCGTTATGGACCTCCTGCATATCCGGAGATACGACTTGGCAGTTTAGGACATCCCTGGTCCGTCCAACGGACATTTGTTCTATCTGAGTAATCAATGTAATCACCACGTCAATTGTCAACCTGTGGGATGGTGTTTCATGTTTACTGATTATCAAAATTCGATAACTGAAATGAGTACAGTATGTAGATAATTTTTACTTACCTGTATTGTTTCCTGCGCTGTGTACTTCCGAGGCTGTTTGGCCCCCTCTTGCTCCATTACGGGCTAAACCACACTAACCAGCATTGTCCCGCTGACATCCTGGCGTCCTGAAAAGTCATAAAATAAATATAATAAACAGATATTGTTCCCTGCACTTAACATATGAAATTTGAGTAATATAGTTTTAAGCTATTTGACTGATATATAAAAATCATAAATAAATTTTATCTAGTGGAACTAAATATAGCTTTGATTAAATTTAGAACTTTATGTACAGCGAGGACTTTTGTAATGGTTGTCTAAAGATATATCGAGGTTCAGAAATAAGAAGTAACAACGAAACTTTTCGTTCAAATAATATTATTAGCTTGTACTTCGAAAACAGTCTTTCAGAATTAGTACTACTTGGTGGAAGCTAGTGAAACCGTTGCAAATTCAGAGTTTTAATATTTGAAAAACAAAATAAATGTTTCCAGCACCAGCAATAATATTTATTTTTAATTATGAACGTTAATTATGAGACAGGGTGATTGGTTAATGTGTGGAATAAAATTGAGGGCGAATTTTTGACACCAGAACAAGAAAAAAAATTCATTTGATGAAACTGAAAACATGCGGCGCTCAAAGTCACAGTGGCATGATGATGTCATGTCTCGACAAGTAATGGCGTAAGTGGGATTGGCTTGGCAAATCAGACTCAACATTTACGCTATGTTTATGATTGGCGAATGCAGCGTAGAGGTGATTTCTATGCTTGTCCTATTAAACTATTTAATTCCTTGAGAGCAAAATTCTTAAGTCTATGTGGCACTCCCTCAATCATAAACACTCCTAATATGGATGTATTCGGCACCACTTCTAGTGGGATTTGCTAAGGCGACTCTGTTTATGTCATTATGTGTCGAGATATGACGTCATTTGGGACGATGCTGCTAAAACTTTGAGCTCCTGTAGATTCGAAATTTATGCATAATTTTGAATCTCTTTAAAGGAACTTTTGTCTTGTTTTTGTGCCAGAAACTCGTCATCAATTTTTTTTCATGCCTTAATCAATCACCCTGTATATTCTCTTAACATCCGAATTGTTCTCTTTAACTTTCTCAATGCAGAATTCACATGATCACGCTCAGTTGACAAGATTTATATTTTAACTGCGCAAATAGGCTAACTACACAAAATTGATTTTTTTTCTCATAACCGATATATTTGTAGATAAATGAAATAATTACGTTATAAGTAACGCACTTTCAAAGCAGCTGATCTCGTTATTAAACCACAACACAGCAGCATAGACTTTTCACTGATTCACGCTGATACTTGCGTCTATCTGCAATGGAGAAGCAGAGTCAATTCTGTTTCTATTCTTTCCTTTACAATATGTTCTATACTGAATGCAATTTAAAATGAAAATGAAAAGATAGTAAATTGGAGTATTGCGTAAAACATTGAAATTCGTCTTATTTGTGAATTGTATTCTTGTTATTTTGACCCTTAAGTCCATCATCATTACTGTTTAATTTGTTAAGAACACAGACATTTAAGATAATCATGTGTGAGACTTTACCTACCTTGTTCTCAACTTATATGTTATCCATGAATCATACACAACAAAAGGAAAGACATTATTAATATGGTTCCCAATGTATAGAATTCAAATTAAAGTGTTTATGCATACATTGAAATACTCGAGAATGTGCACTTCTTTCTGTCGCACCATATACGTCCATCTTTTTCTCTATTCCAAACACATAATTTAGGTCAGAAAGGTTCGCCATAGAGGAGATTTGAATAGGGAATATGTTTTGATCATGTGTTACAGAAGATTATATCACTATTACGGATACGAGTTCTAAGTAGAGGAACCTCCGCTTATTTAGAACACGCTTTTTTTATTAACTTACTCTGTAATTATGTTTCATCTGTTGTACTGTACAAATTTTGCAACGTTAATTTAATTCATTTTCCGACGTCATACAATGATGAAATTTTGCACAGTGACGTAAGTAGGATGACAATACAACGTTCCGTTATTTCATATATTTCTATATATGTATATATTTTAAAAACATATTTTAATATTTTGTTATTACGGACTTCTTTATCCTAAAATAAATACTAGCCTGCACCGCTGTTGGGTTTGGCTGGTTGCAGAATACTTTAGGATTTGGGCCACAAAATATTACCTGGAGGAAAAGTCTGAGCACCGAAATAATCCAAAAAGAATAATCAAATAAAATAAAAATGGATTCGAATAATTACTTATATAATCATATACAGAAGGACCAAGTAACCATTTATAATTCATTATTTACTGTGTATTCTAATATTGTTGAGTGTGATATTTTGTATGTAATGTTTAATTTTTAATATTCTGTTTCCTTTTTGAAAGCAGGAAAATAAGAAATCCTTTGCTTGGCAAAGACGTAAAGAAGCGAAGACAAGTTTAAAAATCTTGTTTACTGATATTTTTGCCAGCGAAAAAACGACAGGGGAGCCGGGAGGCGGGATTGTCTTCCACTCTTCTTTGTGGAAAGAGAAAGCCGTTGCCTTTGGAGGAAACTCTTTATGACGTAAAGTAAGTCTTTGATAGGTAGCACGGCTAGATTATAAAAGGACCTGCAAAAGCAGGAAAGCGCGATTGCTCCTCGTTGTGTTGCTACGTTGATTCGTCCTTTAGAGAGAGAGTGTGTGGAACCACGAAGATGAAGATTATACGTGATCCTCGCCGTCGTGCGTGGGTGAGGTTGGATCGCACCGAGCACTACTTCTGATAAAGACATGTAAGTAGTTGCGGCACTCTGGTAATTACTAAGTTAAGATGTTGAACAATTAAGCAAAATTGTTTGGATTGAAGAATATGCAAAGTCGAAGGTGGATTCAAATACAAAATAAATGCTTTAAGGGTTGGCTATACTCTTGACTACTGCCATCTGGAGTTGTGCGTTGATTTTAGTATAGATGTAAATACCCAACTGGCCCGATTAAAGCTTGCTACACAAATTGTTATTGCCGACTATTTGTGAGGGGAAATCAATATTTGATACCCTCCACTGACAATCGGATTTCAGATAATATTGAGTGGATATAGAGATTTTTGAGTGTTATCAGGTCACACAATTAACTAGTAATATTTTAACTTTGTGTGAAAACTAAAGGTATTCTTAAAAGTAATTCGCGCCAAGGCTATTGCTGCTTTTGCAGAAATTAAAATGAAGAGAGCCATCGCTCTCAGAACGAAACTAGACATCCTTTCTCTCCTATCTTATTTTCGCCAATAACTACCGTCTGCAGCAAGTATGAATTGAAGAGGTCATTATCGCCTCGTGTGAGTCTTGTATGACGTAAATGAGTGAGCCAAGACTAAGATAAAGAAATACTGATATTAAAGGTTTTGGGCTATTACTAGATCACCGAAGGTATGTAGAATTTGATATAAAAATAAGGTGTGATGAGTGAGATCTTGGCTGAGAAAGAGTGTATGTGAAATAATTAACAAATGCTTTCATCCCATGGACGCTATTGACGTGTCTTATGAGCAATTCGAGACTGAGAAGGATTCTCCTTCATTATGGCCCAGGTTCAATACCGACCTGGGATAGATTTGACCCTTTTGAGCTATCGCTGCTCAATTTCTTGGGATAATTGTTGCTAAAAAAATATTGTTTATGGATTGATGGGCTGTGATTAAAGTTCGGTCTCACTGGCAAGTTTCGAATGATGTCTTTCATGGATATTCTTGTAGGGCTCGTAAATTCGTTTATTATTTTGTTTAATTCTTAAATGTAAATAAAAATTAGCTTATCCCATGTTAATCAGTTTATTTGCTTCCAACAAGAATGAACAGAACCTGTTCTCTAAGATGAATTTTTTCGTTGGAATATTGTTTACATTTAAATTTATTACTATCAGATCCTACACGAGAAGATGATTATTAATTTGTTTGCAAAGAACCCGTCTTTCAAATAGCATTTCTGGAAGGCAGAGCCGTTAGGTATTACGAGTGGTGGGTGAGAGATTTGTTCGCTCTCCAGCAATGGTCGACCGCGGGAGCTAGAGGAAGCCACCTGGCGCTCGAAGACTTAATTTACACACTCCCTGAATTATCTCTCAGGAAAGGATTGACTTTAATTTAATGTCTGATCAGTTAATTGCATTATGAGAAATGTGGTGGGCTGTCCTTGGTTTAGCTCCCGAGACCGGTTCGCTTGAAGCACTGGACGAAGATTTGAAACAGGAGAGTAAGAAAAATATGTCCTGAAAAAAAAAAAATCTGAGTAGCCCCATCTGGAAAGTGGCAATAGAATATATTAATATGAAGTAACTCCATGCACTGTAGCAAAAAGGATTTTAAAAAAAGCTCTGTTTAAGCAAAGAAAAACGTACTAAAAATTAAAAAAATTATGAATCGGAAAATAAAAGCGTGGGTACTCTTAGATATTATGATTCTATGATAAGGTAAGCAAGAGCACCCATGCTTTTATTTTCCGATTCATAAGATTAATTTAATTTATTATTTTTTGCTTTTTAGTCATCTTTAAAATTTTCAAGAGCACCCACGCTTTTATTTTCAGAAACATAAATTTATTATTTTTTTACTTTTTAGTCGATTTTTCTTTGCTTCGAAAAAGTGTTTTTTAAAATAATTTTTAATTCTTTTTTTATTGTTTAAACTTATTTTTGACCATTAGACATCTCAGGTTCAGGCTGGAATAGAGTGTTGGAAGGTAGTCGACCAGGCCCTAGTTAGTATGTACCATCCCGCCATTTACCCGGTGTTACTGAGGAAAACAGTCAGGATGGGCTGCCTCTGGAGGACCATCAGAATGGTTAACCAACGCTCTGTCAATTGGGTTGCGGCTGCTCGGTGGAAAATTTCGTCCTAATGGTTGTAGGCAATGAGATCATTTTTAATCCTATAAAGAAATACAATTTCATTCATAATTTAGGTAGAAGTGATATCCCTACTTTTGTTATTAAAGTAAGTAGTAGTTCCGCCGATTATATTAGCGTGGAAACCAAATACAGCAATTCTGGTAAACACGCGATGTCCAGAAAGTTTTCAAATTCAACAATTAAGTTTGCTTTGGAATTGGTTCATTGTTGAGGTACTAACTAGAATATCGATCGTGAAATTTTCTTACTATTTCTTATAAACTTCCGTTTATCGTTGAAAGAAAAAATGACGAGAAACGAACATCACTGAAAGCCCTTGAAACCCGAAAGGCTTCAATTTATTCTAATCCTACTGCTTATGCAACCTAGATTTACCTTAAGGATATGCAGGTTGCGTACTAGAAAGTTTGTTAGGATAAATTTTTGGTGTGTCGAGTGTCATTAGTCATTACAAAGACTTGAATCCAAATGTTCATCTTTGAAAACAGGGAGGTAAAATTGCATTGGAAAAAAAAAGCGGGTTCATAAACGCCTATCAGTACCGTTCTTATGAAGGTGCTTACTGTTATTGTCGATCCGTCGGATGTGAAGTTTGGGTGCGAAGTCATGGACAATAACAGTAAGCACCTACGTAAGAACGGTATTGGTAAACAATTATGAACTTGCTTAGCTCATAAACACGAGAGGAATAACGAACGGAGCTGCTAAAATTAACGTAACTAATAACTAAGGTTCAGGAAATAGGACTGAAATACAAGACTGGATTTTATGGACATAGCACTGAATGGATCTAAACCATTCCTCGCAATAAGCGTAACTTTACCCTAACTCTAATATAAAATATTATAGACATTGGCTATGATGTACCTATTAGTGCATTCTCCTCGTAATTGTATTGAAAAGAGTATTAAAGAAACTAATGAATCTTTGTTTTTGTTTTCTAAATTTAGTTTCTTTTCAGGGCAGCAATTTGTAATACTACTAACGTCTTTTTAAGCAAGATTTACTTTTATATAGGTAATTAAGAAGAAATACAACATAAATTAAACCCTAGATTACAAATATTTTCTGTATATGTGAGATTTTCTGGGTTGTCCAGTTCTCAGTGTTAACAAATTTTTAAAATCATTTTTTTAAAGCTCTTCCATGCCGTATCTAACCTAAACTTACCTTAAACATCATTCAACACAATAGAAGAAAGTTTTGGATGTCCCCGACCTCAAACACCCCAGTTGTCAGTGTTGCCAGCCTATTTTAAAATTCAACTTACAGACCCAATGGAGAAAACCGGGTCGGCCATCCTCTGGGCCGACGCCGGTCAGGGTCGGTCCGCACTCGTTGCCGATCGTTGGGCCGACATCCCAAAGGCAGCAAAACCTTCCAGAAAAAAAGCTCATTTTGGCCGGAGTTGGCCCGAACATATCCCGACAGTCACAGTCGGGCGTCAGTCGAGCACCAGGCGTTTTCCACCGTCGTCACAGCTAAGACGGCCCACCGTCAGGGATTTCTCTTTCTTTTTTCCGCCCATGGGTGGTCGGCCAGCGTCGGCTATCCGGTGGTTCCACCACGGGGACACGTTTGTCCCCGCCTAAAGGCCGTAGATGGATATAACATTTTCATCACTGACGGCCCGCATACGGCTATAAGAAACGGGTTTAGCTGGCCAAAACAAAGCATGAATACTGTCTCTTGGTATACAAACAGTTAGTATTTTATACGTTGTTCTCATCATGATTTACGGTGTTAATTTTCCAATAGTAAATAATTGCAGAGGGTTCGAAAACAGCAACGTTCTGCATTTATCGGTGGTAGCTCATCGTCTTATCCCCTCATCCATGAATCCACGTTGTGGGCTTGCTGCTCTTTTACGGTATATGTAGTCTAGAATGGAGTTGCTACGCGTTGTTCACCATCATGTACAGTCACAAACTAAAGTAAATGGAGGTTGGAGTTATAAGAAATAGAAGATATTTCCCTCCAGAAGAATTGTTGCACTGTACACCTAATAGTGAGATAACCAACATAACAGTACAAATATGCACGAAAACATGACATGCCAGGATATTCCTCCATTTGGAGGAAGAAATGTTTAGTAGGTGAGCATCGCTTAGAGAACCACGAGAGAGTTGACAGAAGTCCCTTTCTTGTCTTGTTCAAACACACACACATAGAGAGAGAGCGCGCAGTAAATCTCTGTTCGTGATAGGTACTGAAAGAGATTTATCCCGCAAAGGGAGAAAACTACAAGACAGAGCTAGAGGGGGGCAGGGGGAGAGAGACGCAGACTGTGTGTTTATAAGCGTTCAAATGTCATTTATTTCCATGTCTTGCGCCATTTTTCTTTCCCTCTTTCCTTGTTTTGTCTTGTCTGTTCTTTCGCTCTTTCCCCGTCTTCTTCCATGCTTTCTCTCTCTCTCTCTCTCTCTCTCTCTCTCTCTCTATCTATCTATCTATCTATCTATCTATCTATCTATCTATGTGTGTTTGTGTGTGTGTGTGTGCATTTAAACAAAACGAGAAAGGGATTTATGTCAACTCTCTCGTAGTTCTCTAAATGATGCTCACTTACTAAACATTTCTTCCTCCAAATGGAGGAATATCCTGGTACGCCATGTGTTCGGGCATATTTGTACTGTTATGCTGGTTATCTCACTATTAGGTGTACAGTGCAACAATTCTTCTGGAGGAAAATGCTATTATTTCCTATAACTACAACCTCCATTTGTTCGTAACTGTACAAATAAAAATAAAGAATATTTTCCTTCTTATGTGCAGTTTTTCTTCTTTAACACCTTGTTCATCGATGTACTATTAAAATTGTATTTCTCAATAAGTGTAATATGTCGCCTTAGGAAACACATAAAGCCATATCTCATAGTTTAACGCCCTATTAACGAAATGTTCGTTGAAATATAGTTTGAAATTCAGTGTTTTCAACATGCAAACGAGAACATGAAAAATGTAGTTAATTTCATTGTATTTCCCTGCTTTGCACTTTTTTTATATTTTTCACTACAGATTTCTGTAATAAGACGAATGAAATTAAGAGATGAATATGTTTTAATGTAATAAGCATATTTTAATATTAAAGAGTTACAGCCCTCGGCCAGAAGTCGGCCCATACAAATGCTGCCGCCCACATTTCAACCGTCGGTGTAGAGTCGGGTTCAAAACAAGTGCCGAGTGAAGCCGGACGATCCTAACTGACATTTGCAATTGATTTTGTAATTGTTTTCTGCTGACTGTCTCAGATAGTTGGTAGCCCTACTTCTTCTTGACTATTCTTGACGTCATATTCCAGCCTTCGTTAGGGCATGGTCGGCCTTTTCCTCAGTCCGGACCAAATTCCAAGCCCGTAGTCGGGACAAGGGAGGCAAAAAAAACAAACAAAAAAAAAAACACACTTTGGCCAATCATTTTCACAAAATGCACTGGTGCGATTGGTACACTGCTTGGATCAGTTTAAGCTAGTTAGATTACTCCTAGTTTCGTTCTTTAGGCCACTTTGGCAACTGTATTTTTTGCCTAACGCGCCCATTTCTAGTCGGTCCGCCTGTGGACCGCCTTTAAATCAGACCTTTTCCCGACTGTCACACCCCGACGCCGGGCCGATGTCGGCAAAGATTGGACCTTCGGGGTTGGGGAGCATTTTCTTCATTGGGAATCTACACATGAGTATTGATTTGCACTAAATTTGACATACATATTCATTAGGTACTTGGACAGATTATAAGGCACTCCAGGCACCGTAGTTTGTCAGGGTTGCCATACGATTAAAAACATATAGATTTCATATTGGGTACCGTTGGACGTATCCGCATTGATTTACACCAAATTTGACATGTGCATTAGGTATTGGGACAGTTCATGTGGGTACTTCCAGCGCCGCAGTTTTCAGTGTTGCCAACCAATTTGAGAAAATAAAATTTTAAATTGCTTCCATATCGTTGAACGTATTAGGACCAAACTTTGTATTTACTTACTGGGACACGTCATAGAGGTACTTCAAGTCCCACAGTTGATAGTGTTGCCAATCAATTTGAAAAATTAAATATTTACTAATTCCATTCAGTTCGATGTATCCGCACCAAGCTTTAAGTATACACATTTGGCACGATCGAAACATACTATGGTTCTTCCTTGTACCCAAGCACCCACTTGACAGCGTTGCCACCCTATTTTAAAATTCAATTTTTCAAATGGCCCCATACTGTTACGTGCCGATAGCTATTCCTATACTTTCAAAAAAGCGCGGGCGGAGCCGCGGGATGTGCCTACAGTATGATATGCTTTGAAATAATAGTTCGCAGAGCCCTACTACAACAGACACATTAGAAGCAACCTATATGTAGTGGCTTGTTTACAAAAGTATTCATTATGCATTTATACAAGTTTCTGAAATATGCATATAACATAAAATATTCTTTGTTACTTTGTCTGTATCTGTATATATTTTCACAGTATGGGTCGAGCCTTTGTGGCAGTGCGTTTCCCGACCTGCCGCAGATAGATGTGAAGTTAATTTATACACGCCTGCTTATTTCCTGTTTTTTTGTGAGCAGTGACGTCATCTTCGGAGTTGGTTGGAAAATTTATTCACGCTCAGTGCGGGGCCAGAGGAATGATGGTGGACGGTTGTCAACGCTTAGATTTGAACCCAAGTACTACATTGGTTTGTTTTCAAAGTGTTTAACCGATAATGGGTGGTCTTTACGAAAGGCGCGGAGGACCTTCAGTGCAGAGATTACTCGCTGTTTGACCATCAACGACGGAAGGAGCTTCTGTGAACATCAGTGGTTGAAGTTCATTCATCGATAAGTTTTGCAACGATTTAGTCATACAACTTTATAAATTTATCGAAGTGCAATGTTACTGAAAACTTGACGAATGGATTTCTTCAGGATTAACCAATTACCTGTGTATAATATGGTATTTTTGGTACCTTCATGCTCAGAAGACATGTTGGAGTAACGGAGGAAAAAAGTGTGTGTCCGGCAACGTCAGAAACTGAGTTTTCGTACTTTATTCGGTCCGGTCGACTTCCGCATCATTATTAGAGTGTGTCCAACAAAGTTCTTTCTACATATTCCAATTACAATCAATATTGGGTGAAATTTAAATTGGTTGATTTGAGTGGCATCTCGAGCTCGTTAATATTTGTGTATGTGTGAGTGTTCAAAATGTTGCATATAAAATACCTAATGTTTCATAGTACCTAATGTTTCAATGTGTTCCCCAAATTAGCTTTTTTTTTTTTTTTTTTTTTTTAAAAATTACTCGTAAAACGGTCCCAACCCCTTTTTCAATATTTTTGGAAATACAAATAAACATACAAATAATGTTAAAAGTACAATTGATTCAGTGGAGAATTGAAACATGGATTAGGTCACTGAACATATAAACTTTTCTATCTCCTTAAGATTATAACCTTCACAATTTATCAATAACTCTTTGGTCATTAACTTAAATTTTTTTGTATTGGTATTCTTTATGCTATCAGGTAAAAGGTTATAAAATTTTACACCCTGGGATTTGTACGACATTTTTGTTTTTGTCAATCTGGTTTTTAGGGTTATTAAATTGTTGTTATGTCTCGTACTATAAGAATGTACTACAGCACCGGTCAGAAATTCATCTTTGTGAGAATTTATATAGATTAAACATTGGTAAATAAACATGCACGGAACCGTCATTATTTTCAATTTTTTGAACATACCTCTACATGAATTTAAAAAAGGCAATCCTAAAATTGCTCTTATTGCCTTCTTTTGCCATAAAAATACTAAATTAGACTCTACAGAACAACCCCAAAATAATATTCCATAATTCAACTGACTGTGAAATAAAGAATGATACGCCATGCATATATACTTCTGTGACAGAGAGGAACGTAATTTTCGAATTAGATAAATACTTTTGGACAATTTACTAATAAGATACTGAATATGAACTTTCCAATTTAAAGAGCAATCTATATACATGCCTAGATACTTTATGCTATTAGATTTATTTTTTGCAATTATGTCTCTCTTTAAGGAAAAATAAATACTTTCGGTTTTATCAATATTAATCGTCATGTCATTTTCATAGAACCATTTTATCATTGTATTTAATTCCTCGTTTTTAGAAGCTACCAATGTATCTAGATTATCATTACCCATTAACAAGGTTGTGTCGTCTGCATACAATACTGGTGATACTGACATCACTTTAGGAAGATCATTTAAGAAAATGACAAATAATATAGGGCCGAATATGGAGCCCTGAGGAACACCTCTGTTAAGAGTCTTGTACCCAGATAATCTACCATTAACCATTACCGCCTGTCTACGATTCAATAAATATGTACGTATAATATTTAAACTCAATCCTCTTATTCCATAAAGTTTTAATTTCTCTACTAGTAAATGGTGAGGAACAGAATCAAAAGCTTTACTTAAATCCAGTAAAGTGACAGACGTTATCTTTTTTTCTTCGAAATTTTTTATTATTTCCCCTACGTGACTTCCGGTTGAAGATTGCAGCTCGTTGGTGCTGTAGCTCCTGGAATTTTAATTTTTTTTACATGATTTTATACAAATTTTAAGAGCATTTTTATTACTGTGAGTTCCCGAGTGTTCAATGAATGGATTGTGCCAAGAACTTTAAAGAAATCCAGCGAAAACTAGTGAAGATTGAAGAATTTTTAAAATGTAAACAAACATCGCAACGAAAAGTGAACGCGAGTGATTTAGTGTCTTTTTAACTGTTTATTACTCATATAATTATTTTAAATGCTTTAATATAATTATTCTTCAGTGTGGTGTCGACGAAGTCAATCGTCCTTTTTAACTCTTGCTCGTGATACGTTGAAGTTTTGCATTATTATCATCACTAACTTTAGTTTTGGAGGCAGCCATTTGCATTCTCTATTTACCCGGATGTTGTGGATTGATCTATGGTTCTTTTAATCGAGAATCGACTCGGTATGAGAAATTTCTCGTTCAAAGTTGTGTTCACTATCTAACATTAAGCTTCACCTCATTTGTGGTCAACTTTGTTGATTTTTTTTTGCCTGTTTGCATCAAACATTTTGGTGACTGTTTTTGTGTTCAACTCTAACTGGGAACACCTTTTGGTCATTTATCCTTTTAAATAATTCCAGATCATTAGTTTTTTCCGTTTGATTGTCAGGCACCAGAACGTAGAATAACATTGAACAATTTGTTATCCTCTTATCAACCTTTTTTCAATCTGTTTTATAAAACTGCTACATATAACAGATATTAGACGCTATAAATAAATATCTGCAACGCTAAATTAATTGAAAAGATGATTTAGAAATTTTGGTGTAGCTGAGTACGTGTAAATCTTCTTAATAACCAACAGGAGAATTGAGTTTTGAATCCTGGATATCCTCATAGTCAAATATCTCTATTGTGGATCATAAATTCATTTTATTTCTATTACATATAATTTTGACTTTGGTTGATTGATTTACATGCCAGAAATTATATTAATACACTAAGTAACTTACGAGAAAAATAATGAAGAACATTCAATATTTTTCTTTTCTATAGTGAAATGGTTTGTGAATGCAAAGATATCATTGAGTGCTTATAA
>JAGDQP010036236.1:0-19159 GCA_022664845.1 Lepisma saccharinum | reverse complement strand
TTGTCAGTCTTGAATCAGACAAAGGACGTCGCTTGCTATTTCTAGCCAGAATATTAGCATCGAGGTAGATATTGTGACCGCAAGTTTTGTGAAAGGAGTTTACATATATCCAACAACAGAGGAAGTATTTTCCTTCCATGTGCAAGATATTGTGAACATGTTGAAGCCATACACAGTTTAAAGGCTCGCCGCTTTGTTTGATTTGTTCAAATTTACTATAAAATTATTTTTCTAGTGTGTAAATTCAATAACTTTAATGTACCAAATGCCATTTATGTTTACATTATTGAAGCTTCGTACTTTAAAACCATCTATGTAATACCGTATTTCTTCGAATCTAAGGCGCATGTTTTTGTCAGATTTTAGATGTCCAAAATTAAGGTGCGCCTTAGATTCGATGTATCTGTATTACAGCAATAAACATTTTGTTTTCCTGATAAGAAAATGGTCAGCAAAAATTTTCCCCTTTAAATCTGCTGTATTTGGTCAACAACAATTGTTATCAGTTTCATAACTGGAAAGCGCGGGAGATAGAATTATGATGTTGTCCCGTATGTATTGGTAGTCAGATTTCGTTGGCGGGATTGTATTAAGAAACCATATTTGTATACAAATAAACATGTAGCCTATAAATGTTTAAATAAACACCGCAAAGGTTAAAATATGAATATTCGATTTTTTTTTGTGTCTGTGAAAAAATGATGAGAAAACCGAGGTGCGTCTTAGATTCGAAGAAGTACGGTATTTGAAAAATATTTAAAAGCCCAATTTCTGTCTCAACTAATCTCAATAACCACATCATTTTAGACTAACCAATTAATTATGTTTAAGTCCCAAGTCACCCCAGATAACGGGGTGACACGAGACAATGTGTTTCAATCTATAACCAATGTGTTTCTGACGAATAAAAGTTGTTAATACCATATATCAAATCATAAATGAGTATTTGCACAAATCCATATCAAATACCCTTCGAAAACGAAATATAAAGTGTCTCAACCTGAGCAAATATAAAAAATCTGTCTCAAGTCACCCCGTTTGACGGTGATTATTTGGTTGGTTTGCGAACACCCAGGCTTGACTGTACAGCGTTTCCTAATTTACAGGTTTCAAGTCATCTCGATTTTGCTCTACCATATAACCATTAAAAAAAAAAAAAAGGTATCGACATCTGACGTACGTTGGAATAATTTTTTTTTGTCTTTGTATATGTCTTGTTATTATTCTTTCTGTTAATGTATTTCTTCATTTATTTATCTTATTTTGTATTGATTGTTTACCTTTATTGTTTGACAACTCAGTGTAAAATGGTCATTTAGTACTGTATCTGGGTTCTTGTTAGAAGGGGCGGCTGCTCACAGTAAAACCGTCGAGTTTTCCCCGCTCATGTAGAAGGGTCCCAAGGCTATAAAGAGGACAAAATCAAAATTGTTGTGAAAAATTTTGTGCCTCTAAGTTACTTCCATAAACTCATTTGGTTTATTGTGTAACTGAAAGCTTTCAAAACTACATGTGTTTCCTCTTATAAGCCTGATTTACCTAACGCCAATTGGTGACAACCAAAGAATATTTTCTTGATAGTCGCAGAGACTAGTTGCAACTGAGTTTACTGCTTTTACTACTTTTACTTTATTCTGTTTTAATTAAATTTATTCTGGAGCGACTACTCGTTTAAACATTTTGTCCCGGCCTTTTTTTTTTTTTTTTTTAGGTTATGGATTAAATAAAATCTCAATCTGTCACAGAACAGCCAATGAGGTCTTATTGGTATTGTAATAGATATGATATATTGAATTATAGATATTTTAAAGGTCTTTAGGCAATTTTTGCTCAGGCCAGATGGATGATGTTGGTGGAATGAGTAAGTGGGAGGAAACGAGAAAACTCTCACACACGGGGTTTGTTCACCACAAAGTCCATATGGCATGAGCAGAGATCGAACCGACGACCCCTAGCACCAGATCGAGATGAGCGCGCTACCATGTGGCCACCACCGCCCAGATATGAGAAAGGTACGGGTAAATATAGAAATCTGGCGAAAACGAGAGAGCAAAAGTTCTTCTTGAACTAGGGAGTATGGCCCTAATAACGAGCCAATGCGGAATTACCCGATTTTAGTCAATTCGGTTCGATACATAATTTTGGGCGATTTTTCAAAGTATAAGATTTTAAAATTTCCCATGTTCGTGATATCACGTACCATATCAGGATTTTGCTTATGGTAACAAAGCCCCAACTAGATAAATAAACATTTCCGTAACTGTAGCATTCGGGAGATCGTGGGTTTGATCCCCAGCGGCCGACCATCCTGACTTTTTCCAGGGTTTTTTCTGTTACTCCAGGCAGATGCCGGGATGGCACCTTCAACATAGGCCCTAGCCGACACCTTCCCGAATCCTTTCCCCTCCCCTATCCAGGCCTGAGAATTAGATACCTAAAGACCATAAATAAAATTCAAATTCAATGTCCCTAGCTGGCAATAGGCACAATATTACGTTATTCGCAAGCATTTGTTCAAAACTCTTTATTTCTGACCTGGCGTATCTACGTTCGCTAATTTCTTGCCTTGTTTTCACGTAATTACTTTAGCCTCTCTCTCTCCGGTTCTGAAAATACACGAAACATGTTCTTCAATATGTTCTCCTTGCCACATCTGCGAATAACATTTTCCTTCCTTCCTCCCCGCCACTACAATGGAAAGAATTTATTTCCTACCTGATGTGATGGTAGGTCAAAAAAATAGGACCTCATTGAACATTAAATTTCCTGCGACATGTTTTGTGTTTATAAATAAGTGTCTTGAAGTCATATAAAATACGTAGAAGATTCACTGCTTTCAACAAAAAATTATTACAAAAAAATTAAAAGCAGTGTACTATTACAATACGATTCACACGAAATATCCATCATGGGGCATCATGTGACGTGTGCACATAGATTTTGCTATGCTCGCTCTCCATCCACCAATTAGCTTCGAGAATTTCGCTTACCGCAACCAACCACGCCATCTGCATTGCCATCGTTACTGTGTATAGATGCCATACTATTTCTCTTGTGCTTGTGTGACTTGTATATAAAAAAATATACACAAATAAACTGAAAATATTAAAGTGTTTTAGTGATAAGGAAACTAAATTACGGTCACACTATTTGGAAGAATTTTAAACATACAGCAAGCCTCGATGCAGGGGCAACAAGGTCAGCAGCAAACTCAGCACCAACAAATTACAGGAGCCAATGTCATTCTCAAAATGAATGACATACAACAGCTATCCACTGTTGGTAAGTTTCAGAAATAGAAGTGCTAATTAGGCTTCTCAGTTCAGAATTTTTCATGTTAGGGAAATAGTCATATGTAGTTTGAAATCTAAATGTAACTGGGAAATTAAAAAGGAAACATGTCCGGAAGTCCACAATTCAGGAACCACACCAGCCTTTGTTTTAATGCTTATAATTATTTAATAAAGTTGGATTAATCTAATGTATTCTTTAAGAATATAAATAAGCGTAGTGTGAATGCGAAGTATTGGTGCTGAATGTTTACTTAACTGGGACGATAATGTAGTCATCCGCTACGAAGTCACGTTTTCGTCACATTCGAGAGGTTTTAGCATGAGAAGTAGATGATAGGCTTGAAAGTAGAGAGATGATTACTGTATTGAACTTAGGTAATTATTATTTGTGTGGAATATGTGCATAAGCTTACTATTCCATCGTTGGTTGCTACAAACAAGTTGAAAATATTGTGTGTAACATAACGACGGCCTTGATCTCGCATTAAAATTTATTTTTGGATTAACAATTCAGTATAACAGTATTATGAAGCTGCGTTAACTTGGAGTAAGTAATGATGGGAGAAAGGCGTGAAAATGTACATGCAGAGAGTAGCTCCTAACTAATTTAACTGTAATATTTCTTACCATTAGAACTACTTTGGTGTAACATAATCCCAGAAACTTACTAATTGAACATCCGAAGATATATCAATAGTGCAGCTAATGTAGTTAAACCTATTGTCTTTTTACTAACATGTGGCAAGGCCTCACCAAAGATTGTCTAATCTAATCACAGAAAGGAATCTTTTTCTTCGTGTACCTAGCATAGTTAGAAATCAGTGATGTAGGGGCAGACCAGCTATTGTAACCCTTCACTTCAATATTTTGATTCTTTGGGTATGGTGCAGTTTATAGGGGCCAGCTATTGTGCCATATTTTGTCGCATGTATGCTTTATACTACTCATTCCGTTACAAGTAATTTACACAAGCACTTCCATAAACACTAGCAATAGCTAGTAACCAAGTGTTTTACGAAAAAACATATTTCATTAGTTACGTGAATACGTACTCCAATTGATTAGCACAACAATATGACACTACTGGCGTCACATCATATTAGGAATTACGCTATTTGCTACAAATCACGGATAAAATGGTGAGCGTGCCAGCGTTATTTTTAATAATTTTTTCAGTATTTGCGACTCACATCACGTTTTAACTCACTACATATGACCTCCCTCAACGCGGACGAGCTAAATAGTCCCACCAATTTTTTGCTCTTGCAATTTCATTTCACACTTCCAAACATGTTCCAACCATTGCTTTTTTTTTTTGGCTGCCCCAAACTGCAATTTGCTCGTTTCTTTTTAACATCTCATGCTATAGATAATGACAGCACGTACTTCATACCAATTTCGAAATTAGAGTTGGTTACGATAGTATTGAGTATTATATCTACTGTGATTTTTTTTTTCAACTTGTTATATCATGTGCAGGGCAGTAGGTAAGTTATATGAACCAAAAATGATGCAGGAATCTATACGTCGATTTATCCGATTTCAAGGATGATCGGTAACCGTTCGTCCTACATTCACTAGTGATTCTGGTTTTTAGTACTTCCCTTGTGAACGTACGTTCCTTCTATTGATTTCAACTTGAGGTAAGTATGAAATCTACTTTCTTCATGGATTTAACATTAGATTTGTTGTTAGTTGTGAACAACTACGGATAATTGAATCGTATATTCTTAAAAGGACATCAGTCTGGAAGGACAATTGTGGACTGATGTCCTTTTTAAAAATATACGATTCAATTGGAGCTCACATGTTTAATTTTCCTGCAGTTTTCCACCAGTTTCACTGCGTGACGTGTATACATATTTTACTGCTTAATATAGAATGCTAGGTGTTTATAGAGAACAGTTGAAGATACGTCTACATGGGGAGTGTCGTGCTGAAAATCGAATTTTACCAGAAAGTTGGCAGAGGTGGTAATTGGTACCGACCTTAGAATTTATCCATAAGATCAAAGTCTTATCTCCATCTGGAACTGAGTGGATGCTACATGGTTTTTAAAGATACGGGTTATTCTGCGTTATGCATAATGTACTGGTACATAGGGTCTTTTACAAGTAGTATTTTCAGGAGGTTTCTCTATAAAGAGGCTCAACAATGTTCAAATTCCTAGTCTTTACAAGTCTTTACATTATCTACTTTTGGCGTCGAGCACTGGAAATGCGTGGAAAATGCAAAAAAATAAAGCCGTGTAATCACAAGACCCGTGTTTAAAGTCGCGATATTAGATACTCCTCTCTATAGTATAGAATGGAGTTGGAATGTGATTTTCATGACTTTTCCTGTGGTATTGAAAGTATCGTATCTGCTGCAAAATTAGGGGCTGATGTGAGACATGGTGATGTGTGTCTTTGCACTCACATCATGACCCTTTGATGATTTTTGTATGGGATTCCACATTTCTACCCACAAAAAACAATGAAAATCGCGTTATTTAAACTCCATTGTATACTATCCATATAAGACAAGGAATAATTACTATTAATCCTTGACTCATGACCTGTAAAGTTGAATGAGCATTTATCTTTTTTGGAGGGTAGGGATGATCTAGATAAGTGACCCTCCCTTTTTATATACACAAAGATGATATGCATAAGCGCAGGCAGGGTCACTTAAAACTAAACCATCAGCACCCTGCAATTTTAAAAATAAATAATTCCAAAGTCACATGCAGCGAACTCGCTTGCAAGGCAACAACCGTATTTACTCCTTGTCATCCTATATTTATAAAACCCCATGGTCGCTGACAGACAAAAGTCGCCTTCTTGGATCAAAAACGCCCTCCAAACCTATTGTTCTATAAAGTGCATAGCCTAAAACGAAGCTAGAAACACCAAATTTGGTATGAATGTGTATTATAATTTTAAAAAGCCGCTATCTTGAACGCAAGTTATTCAAAGTACTTCCCTTCGCTAGCTACACATTTTGCCCATCTCTCGTGCAATTTGTGGATACCACGCCAAAAAAAGTCTTGCTTTTTGTAGGCAAGCCATTTTCGGACGTCTGCATACGAATCGAAGTGCTGCTCAGCGAGGGCGTGGCCCATCGACGCAAACAGATGGTAGTCTGTAGGGGCCAGGTCTGGTGAATAAGCGGGATGGGGTAGCAAGTATCTCCAAGTAGTTTTGGACCACTTGACGTGTGCGAAGGGGCCTTGTCGTGGAAGAATATCAGCTTGTCATGTCTTTGTTGATACTCCGGCCTTTTTTTCATACAGAGCACGGTGCACGTTGATCAGTTGTTGGTGGTAGCGGTGGGCATTGACAGTTTGACCCGGTTGCAACAGCTCAGAGTAGACGATACCCTGTTGATCCCACCAAACACACAGCATCGTCTTCCGTCCGAAGCGATTTGGTCACGAGGAAGATGTTGATGGTTGGCCGGGTCCAACCCACGATTTCTGGCGTTTCGGATTCGCGAAATATATCCACTTTTCATCGCCCGTCACAATCCGATGCAGGAGCGACTTTCTTCTTTGTCTGGCGAGCAACATTTCGCATGTGTGTTGGTGTCTCTCCAGCTGCCGATCGGTCAATTCATGCGGCACCCATTTTCCGATCTTCTGAACCTTTCCCATGGCACGTAGACACATGGAAATGGCTGCTTGAGTAACGCCCAATTGCTCGGCAAGCATTTGTTGCGATTGGGTATCGTCCTCATCCAACAACACCTGCAATTGATGGTCCTCAAACTTCCTAGGCCGATTTTCACGCTTCTTGTCACTCAGGTCAAAATTGCCGTCTTTGAACCGACGAAACCAATCTCGGCACGTTGTTTCCGATAAAGCACTATCACCATAGGCCTCCACAAGCATTTGATGCGCGTCGGCAGCCGATTTCTTCAAATGGAAGCAGAAAAGTAGAGCTTCGCATATACTCTTTTTCTGGCACAAACTAGCCATGCTTAACAACGGAACACTTGTGTGTTGTTGCCTGCACTTGCTGATTATGTGCACTGATTCGTGTTGCCAGAGGTCCAACTAATCCACACAATAGGTCTGGCTTGACCATGGTAGATTCATACGCTCACGAACGCCATCTATGGGCAAACAGCGGATTTAAACTTTTACACCTGGTACAATTCAGTTGGAATAACGTGATTTTCATCCTTTGACTCACATCACCACCTGGTTTTGCAGCAGATTCGGCACTTGCAACACCAGAAGAGCAAAGTAAAAATGACGTTATTCAAAGTGTATACTGTAAAGAGAAAGAGTAACTTTTAGCGCGACCTAAACACGGGTTTCTTGCGCTAACATATCACATCAGCACTTCCGCATTACGCTCTGTTTTTCATATTTTGCCCGGATTTAACTTTCATGGGTATATGAATCCAAGCGTATCATTTTGAAGAGTTTCCAGAGCTCTGTGACAGAAGTAGCTAATGTAAAGAATTTACTATTGTGGATCTTCCATATTCTAGGAACGGGAATGTTTCTAGGCTCTACCATGAAACGAGGTTGTTAGCTATTGTAACAGTTCAGTTATGATACAAGAAGAACAGGTGGTCTGCGGCGGTAGACCAGCGGCTCGAAAGTCCCGGCATGGGTGTGGATTTTAATAGCTAAGGAGCGAATCGTGACGAGCCGAAGTCCAAAGTTACTAGACTGGCCCATATAAAAATAGTTAGTTTTTTTTAAAAAGAAAAGGAACAGGAGACATGATTAAAGCCTAAGTTGTAAGGTTAGAATATTGTCCAGTTTCAGCATAGTTGTTTTTACGTCGGAGCTGAAGATTTGGGTACTAGCATCGTTGTAATATTAAATACGCTAAGTTTTCTCGCGTTTACGGGGTTCCCATCGACCTGGAAAAGTTAGAAAATCTCACTGAAAAAAATATTCCAAAAACAGGAATCTTGTGTGGTTTGTACTAACGTTATAAGCAGGGCTCAAATGATTCTTCTAACTTAGGCGCCAGTTCTGAGAACCGGGCTCCACAATAGAAATACATTTGATTCATAAGCCCACATTTTTTGACCTTACCTTATAGACTGGTATAAAAAGTACAAGCTTATATTAGTGTCCAGTTTATTCCCCGAAGACTACAGCAATTGCAGGCAGTATAATTGAAATTTTCCAAAGCATACGGTTGTTCTGTAAATCTCTGCGTGACGTCTGGGTGGGTGTACAAGGGATGGAAACGGACAACACTCGTAACTCAACGGAATTAAATATATTCAAGGTCAATTGGAAACTTTATAACTATTTTAATTTGTTTTGAATTTTTATTATTATTTTAGGAGCCCACCTTTCCACCCCTGCTTCTCTGCGTTCTTTGCACAGGTTAGGTCGGGGGTGCAACGCGCACTACTTAGTACTTCCCAGCCTGGAGCATTCTTGTCCCTGGAGATGGTTGGATTGCCGGCATTCCCGACATTGCAACGATCTATGTTCCGTGTGTCTGAGATAGTTGGTGTCGCGGGACGGTCTTTGTGACCCGGCATCCGGAATGTTCTCCGGGTCTTTGTTCCTAAGTTCGGAATTTTTTGCTGGGGAGGGGAGTCCCTATCCACATATGCTTTATTTTATACAAATTACATGTTACATACAAGACAAACAGGACAAAACAAACGTTAAACTGAAGTTATGCTTCTATTTTTTTTTCTTCGCGCCTTCTGCTGCCCTGTAACGAAAAAGAGAAAAGAAAGGTATTGTTTTAGTCTTCTTCTTCAGGGCCGCTATTACTATCTTTATTTTAATTTGTTCTGAATCCACTCAGGCATATAAACATCAGAACTGCTAGCAAGTAAAAATTGGGAATACTTATGAAGCTAGGCGTATTTACAGTCGCCATGGCGAACTGACGCCAAGTATTTTTCGAGCATTGGTAAGAAGTATATGACAGGCTTGTCTACTCTTACAACTTGAGTCATTGGTTTCAAATTTCCACTCTAAATAACTATTTTATACTGCTAAGAAGTGTAAAATTATGATTGTGCATTAATTATGTATTTACTAGTCTTAAGGAGATATGTCAGTAATTCCTGAAGAAGGTGAGAAATTAGTTCTGGCCAACCCTAATTAACGCGCAAGCTAGAATAAGGGTATAAAGCAGAAAACTGGAGTTTCCAGAAGAGGCTACAACTCTGAGCAATAGATTTTAACGTGCTTACACAGTGGGATTCAGTAACAACTCCCAGATAGATAATGGTGGTATTATTAGATCCCGTTATGGGTAAGTACGACGTAATACTAAAAAAAAAGAACTCCTCGCGTAGCAATATTGCAACACATTTATCTTGGTACTATGCAGGTCTTCCCGTGAAATCAAAGTTCAAAACACACAAAAACATTTCCAGGTTCTAATGCAAGTCCTTTTACAAACATATATGAGGACGTCAGGTGAACAGGACAGGTAAAAATTGCTGAGGTAGAGCCTCCGTTGTAAAATTAGAATGTGTGAGGCAAAGAACGGAACCTGGTAGCCATCTTGAGCAGCTTATGTGGCAGTATACATGACCTACTCAGTATGGCTACTCTGTACATACATTCTAAAGAAAGCCATGATGCGTCGAAGACTAAACGAATGCTAATTGGTACTTACGGCGTTGATGAGTAGTCTTCAGATGATGATTAAATTTTCTCTAATGTTACCTTTATGAATGTCCAGGCCACTTCAAGTACCAGTGTTCGTTTTTTTCCTTGTTTTCTTAATCTTTATTTTTCATTTCCTGCTATACTTCTTAACAGCAAAGATCTAGGAGTCTCTTTTTTTCTGTGATCATGAGAGCAGTAATAGCTCTCGAAATGTTACAGAAGTGAGAGAGAATTTCATCATCATTTGAAGACTATTTATCACCGCCGGTAAGTATCAACTATCCCACATCCTAATTTTATTCTCAGCAATTTTTACATCTCTCAGTAAGCTTTCTCTCTGTCAGAGCCTGAAAGTACTTTCTTTCTTTCAAATGTCTTTTGCGCTATGCTCTTTATCCATCCACCGCCTTAGTTTGTAAAAGACATTATACCAGTGGCTTTTCTGGATTTTGTCTCATGATGTAGTTAATATGGGTATGTTGATACGGTTATAGTGCTATTGAATCTGTAGTTTTCGTCCTGGACAATAACATAGGCACCTTAATGTATACCACTTAAGTGATAAAATACCCTCCGTAGTTTACTGCAAGTGATCACAGCTATAGTATCGAGTTTATTTGAAAATTTGACAGAAAAATCCGTTGGTAGAACGGCCTAAAATCGAAATGGGATCTCAAGTTACCGGCTAGATGTTCTACAAATTACCGCAAATTTGACGTATCTCAGCCTACAGAGCGTTCTTCTAGCCTCATCTGCAGGTGTTTGATCGCCAAGGCTCTCCGCTGCGTTGAGGTATTCGATTGAGAAATTTGGAAAACATGCAGTACGAAAGAGTTCCTGTTCCTTTGTGTATGGTAGCGTTCAACCCCCTTGGCAACTGGGAAGAATGGGTTTGATTCGCGTCTTTGTAGCGAACAATTTTTGTACGAGTTTCAACATGGTAATGCATACAGTGCAAGGTTTTCGTGAAAATTTAATCAAATAGGCACTATAATTATTTGAGCATCTGTAAATTGGAAGGGAAATTTCGATGATGAGATGATTTGAGCAACTAAGTAGATTGAATAAACGGAGAGCAGAGGTGGATAAGGGGCGAGCGGTCTCAAAGTGCTGTTGCCAAGGAGCCCCGCGAAAGATACATCAGTAACCTAGGTAAGGCTTACGACCACAGGGGCCCTAACAGAATCTAGCCCAGGGCTCCCAAATACCTTGATCCAGCACTGACGGACAAGCATTAAGTCAATTCAAACTAGAGTTAAATTCGTAGTGAACATTTGGGGTATAAATACCATGGTTTTTCACCGTAAACTTAAAAACGTCAGAGTGGTAGCTTGCAAAGTAAATAGTGTACTTTATATCAATTATATATTCGGTCGAAATTACCGTAAGAGATTGCAGAATTATCGTGCGAGTAAGGTAATTATTGTACAATTAAATTTCTTGGTTAGACTTAGTTTCGTGAACAATCCTTCAGAAATACAGCAGTTTATTTGCCCCGTACTGATACATACAAAAAAGAGAATAAATTATTATATGAGTCGAATGGTTTTGTATCGTCTTCGTATCACGGCTTGTTAAGTCTGAAACAATTATTTATTTACTACTGCAATTGGAGTGTTATACAGACTTATAGTTAATGGAAATTGAAATATAATTCGTTAGAAATAACAATTTCCCATAGGAAGAGGCCATGATCAGAGGAAGTGGCCCCTTAAGTTCTGAATTAGTCTTTGCTTAAAAGCATATGCATCCATTTAAGGAGACTACCCGCGCGACAGTTGCATACTTGTAGTGGTTAGTTGTTGACCTGTTGTGGATAATATTAACTACGTAGTGTTAGTAATTCCAATTTCAAAGATACTGAATGGATTAAACCTTTTTTTTTTTTTTTTTCAATTTAGAATATGTTTTAATTTGTTATAATAGTCGTGCACGTGAAGCGTCGATTATTAAACACTTTTACAGATCACCAGGTACTATGTTTAGTTCCCTCTTCCAATAGCCTATCTTGTAAATTAATATGAAGTTTCAAATAATAGGCTTTGTTTAGGATGTTGCTAATAATAGCCTGATGAGTCTCCTTAGTTGTGATAAAATGTCTTGTACATTGCGTGCTATCAATTAATGTAAGAAGTACATATATATATTTTTTTCTAATCACTAATACAGGGGTCAGAGTCGATGCTTCTTTGTACCACTCCGCAGCCCTGCTTGGTACTGTCGATAGTTTGGAAAGCAACATGAGAGGTGAAAAGTAATTTATTTTTAATATAGTTTAAGCAATTCGGAACACGTTGGAACTCGTTACTGCTGTTCTGAAATTTTAACTTTCTGGTGTACGCAGTCTTCCTCATAGGTGATGGTCTTAGAGCATAGATAGTTTCTTACCTGAAGCAATCAGGTGAGGTAGTTTTGTAGTTTCATATAGGCTTAGTGCCCGTCTTTACGTTAAGAGAATCTCGATGAAAACCACCATTGGCTCACCGTGCCCAGGGATCAGTGGTCACATTTCTGCGAACAGAATTGTTAGGTAGTGCACGGTTCCTCTTCGGGTCTCGAGTTACCAAGGGTATCAGGGCTGCTGGAATATCGGGAGTGAGAGAATTTCAGGATAGTCTGGGAATAAATGTGGGCTTCGTGACTTCTCTTGACGTGTTTTTATAAAGGCTTCATTTTGTTAGAGGCTTTTTTTTATTATTATTAAAAAGACGTACCTGATAGTAACTGTTTTAACTAGATTTAGTGGTTTCGGATTTCACTTTTAAAAAAAAGTTATATATGTATTTAAGAAGTGGTCATAAATTCAAGGTGAGGAAAGGAAAAAGTTTCTTTGAGGCAATGACAAAACATAGGTCGTTGTGGCGCGTCATCGTCACCAATTACGTAATATTTTGACAAATAATCGTAAGAGGTGTCCACTCTTGCATATCACAAAGTTTCACACTCTAAATTACTTGAGCAAACAATATCGTGATTGAAGAATCTCTTGATGGAGATTTTTGTCACGTACTTTACGTGGGGGAGTCCCCTTTATGTTGCAATACCGCAGTCAAATACAATTTTTTAGTGTAATATTCTATATCGACATGTTTTATGCGATCATTTGTTGAGATAGTACAGTATTTGTGACAATACCACGCCGCATTGGAGTGTTTCCATCTCCAAAATGATCTACTCTTTTGAAGAAATGTCAACATTTTCTTGTTTCAGCTTGAGGGTATCTTTCATTTTATGACCGTCACTTTTTGTACACTCTGTATAACACGAAGGAAATTGCGTGAAAATTTTGACTGTGTTTACTTCCTTCTCATATAGGGCCTGTCGTTCTGTAAGTAGTTACTTGGCAAGGTCATAAAATACGTTTTAGTCATCTCAGTTGCTAGAGGGAAGGTCATGGATACGATCTTGGCGTCCGCACAACTTGACCTTTTTTTTTTTTTTCAGTATTATTCCAATCACACCAGTCAAATTCCGGCGTGGTATTTTCAAACTAAACCCATTCCGACTTCCTCCTGACATCGTTTTCTCTACGTTATCCCGGCCTGAACCACAATTGCCTAATGACCATAAATAAATTCAAATTCTCGTTCTACCCAGATAAATAGGAACTAGGTGTATTGGCGATTTCGGAATTCACTCATCCTACTTCGAAACGTGCAACTTTTTTTAAAATTTTAATTGCAGAAGAATTGTTTTTTCTTTACTGCCCGTGTATGAATGGTTTAGTCTGTCATCTTGTATTCAAGAGGTCTTGGGTTCAATCCCCCGGAGGAAATGGGATATTCCTGAATTACTTTGGACTTCCGAACACCCCCAGCGAGAACCGTGAATTGTTTAGTGTCGTTTTGAACAAATTGTGTAGTATAATTGGATTATATTTGTTTTCAGTGTATAACTAAGATATTAAAATCCTTCACACGATATCCAAAACATTCTCTGTAATTATCTGCTTGTTTTGTTAGTAAATTAGGACATTTTTCGACGACTTATTCTCTGCATAACTGTCTGTAAAGCACCCCACACAGTGTAGCCTTTGACGGGCCTAGAGACAGATTATCTCAGCTACCTTTACGTTCCCCTTCCTCTTGCTATCTTAGTTCATTGATTATTTCGATCCTGTGTGAGTGACGTTAGACGTTAATCCTAAATATTTGAAATATCATGCAAGCTTCAGGTTTTATTTTTCATAGCCTTTTTTTCTGGCGGAATTTAAATAGATTAGTACATTTTCTTCCACTTCTTAATCGTAAATGTTCTCTTCTGGTTTCCAAGTAACAAATTGTAGTCTTAAGCCCATCACTCTTCCAGGGGCAGTGAAGGCTATGTAATGTATATAGTAGAATACAGTGATTTTTTTTTTCCCCCACGTTCTATCATGCTGTTCCAATGCGCCATTTTGTGGCGGGAAAGAACGTATGTATGGCCCAAGTAATGACTCCGTAGTTTATCAAATAAGTAATTAAAAAGGATGTAGGAAATGTCCATAGTTTGTCTAATGACCGTGTGGCCTGTAACGTGAAGTATATGGACATGTGCGCTCAGAAGTGCTTCAACTCTGTTTTAATATAAAATCGGAGAAACGCTTTCAGCTTTTGAAAATTACATATTTTCTTTTACATTTTAACTTTTCTTTTATTTCCAGTATGTTGTGGGGTCAAATATTGGCCCCATAGGCTTGCATCCTTTTATGAAATGATTTGGAAGCTTTCCAAGAAGTCCGTAACTCAATCAGTGCTCGTAAGAGAATATTCAAAGAATAAGAACACGGAATCTAGAACTGACGAGAACTTACGTCTTAGACGTTTAAAACCGTTCTCTGTTGGTTTTTTCTCATGTTTCTCATAACTGTCTTTAGTTAACTACGCTGAATTCTGTGGCTTCGTTCGCTGTCTTATGTGTGTGTGTATAGCAGATATATAGAATCAAGGGTCAATCTCTTATAGGGACCTTGAAATGTAGTTAAGTGAAATGAAATCATATTTTGATTCGGTCTTCAAGTACATAGTAGAATGCAGTTTTGAAAAGGTTTGCCGAAAGTCTCCAAATGTTTGTAAGTTTCCAGGTTAGCAATTTCCAGTAATTTGGTGATAAACAGGATATTTACCTGTTATC
Organism: Lepisma saccharinum; assembly: GCA_022664845.1. Lineage (NCBI taxonomy): Eukaryota > Metazoa > Arthropoda > Insecta > Zygentoma > Lepismatidae > Lepisma > Lepisma saccharinum. The sequence goes on along the minus strand of JAGDQP010036236.1, from coordinate 4,162 downwards.
AATGACTGATTAGCCTCGTTAAGACCTCGATCATTTACACAATTAGATCAGAAATTGTGTAGCATAGCAAACTAACAGTGAAAAACGTGTAGAATTCAGGGAAAATCAAAATAGAAAATAGTATCGTCCCAATTTCCCTACCATTTGTAATAATATTTATTATTATTAATAATAATAATATTTTCATTGCATAAACACCAAAGTGATAGCAACAGTACTACAGGGGCCATAGGATTTTTTTTTCATGCATGGTGGTCCTATTTTGTATGTATACAGTAAGAATGCATTTAACCCTCCGAGGTCCAAGTGGGGTCACTAAGATCCCCCAGCGTTATTTTTTTTTTATGATTCCCTTAAATATATTTTACTTGCAATGGTGTGTCTTGGGCTATGTTAATAATTTTATATATTGTACTTCATCTGTAAATTATTTTGTAATTATACTCTATCTTTACGAATTACGGACCCTGGGGGACCTACGGTACCCCACTCGATGCGTTCACGCCAACTGAAATTTCGACCTCGGTTTTGAACATAGTGGATGACCTAAAGTTCTCGACTATAATTTTGAAGAAACTCGAAGACCTATGAAGTCGTTGATAAGAGTAATATTGTATTTAACCTGTAAATTATTTTGTAATTGTGGTTTGTGTTTACGAGTAACGGGCCCTGGAGGACTAAAGTACCCCACTCTATGAATTCACCGTATCTAAATTTTCGACCTCGGTTTTTAACATAGTGGGTGGCCTCGTTCCCGACTATAATTTTCGAGAAACTTAAGTCGTTGATAAAGAGTAATGCTTAGTAATTGTATTTTCTTCATTATATACTCTATGAATACAACGTTTTTTACGAAATTTAACAACACGTAGGTATAATGTATTACAAATATACTTTGAAAAAACTCCCGTTAACAGTCACTTTAGAAGAACATGCCAGCCTTAAGTACATCTCAGCAATTCGATAATCATGTACAGGAAATGAATGTGATAGATTTGTGCAACATATGAACTAAAATATATTTGATGGGGTCACTTAGGTCCCCACTTCAACGTTTACGTAAGAATTTGGGCTTAGCCCTGCGAGGGTTAATAAAGTTTGTTTTTGTGTCTGTAATAAGACTGTTCAAGTACAGATAGGTTACAATTGATCTTCAGCTGGCCTATGCACAACTAAGCAAGTAGCTCTGTATTTCTGGGCAAGGTTTTTGCTTAGTAAAGTGCCTTTTCAGGAAACAGACTAGATATGCACTCACTAGAACCATACATCACTGCTGTGATTTAGTACTTATCGTCGGTCGTGTGGCTTAAGGTGTTAGGCCAGCTACTCGAAGGTCGCGGGTTCGAATTAGGGATGGCCAGATCCGGATCCAAAAGGGTGCGGATATCCGGATCTCACATGATCTGGATCCGAAATTCGAATCTTCGGGGTTTCGGTCGGATATCCGGTCCAATGGATTAGTTCGATTTCGGTCGCAGATTCAAAGACCCAGTATTCGGACTTCGTTATTATGATGCATCTGAAACTGCAATGCCGGGATGGTAAATTATGAAAGTCCCTGGATAATACCTTCCCCATCCTTCTGCGTACCTCATCCCGGCCTGAGCCGAAAAATACGGAAAGCCATGAATAAAGCTAGTTTAATTTAATGTACCTGAAACTCGAAAAATATATTTTATCTAGTTGTGTATTTGACTGATATTGTTTTCCTGTCCAGAGTTAGTTGATGGGAATATTCTTTTAACCGTCTTTTATTTTTTAATAAAATACGTGTTTTATTTGTCAGAGCAAATGCATCTGGAAAAGGAGTTTAGTACTTCAAAAAAAAAAAAAAAAAACAGGGGAAGGGGGTTAGGACAAATATTTTTATTCTTTCCTTTTAACAACGCAATGTTTATTGCGTAGTGACTGATAACCACGTCATAGGGCAAAGGGTACGAACTGGTGTGGAGGGTGATGGGGTTAGAAGAGACAGGAAGGTCCTGCCGATTATTTGTTTTCCTTTTATCACTCCAATTTATGTATTGGTGACCGAAAATTATATAACTGGTTTCAAAAGCTCTTGCAAAGCAATCCATGTAGAACTTAGCAATTTCTTCTCTCTTTCCATGATCCTGCTCTCCCTCTCTTCCATCTCGACACTCCAAAATAAAGAGTAAGAAAATCGGAAGAAGACTTATCGTTTGGTATCCGAAGGGGGGGAAAAAAATTATTAAGGACTACTATGATGTGTCCATGACCCAGATATCCGAAACTCTGATCCATTTGATAATCCCTGGTTCGAATCCCGCCAGGGGCATGGATGTTTGCATGCACGTTAGTCCTGGTGACCGCATACTGACCTTCGTTTTGCAGGGTTTTCCTCAGTTTCTTCTGGCAAATACCAGAATGACACATATACACTAACTCCCTCGTCAGTACCTTATCCCTTCTTTTACAGACAAGACTGAAATCATTGATATTGGCGGACTGTACAGAATTAGAGGCTGTGAAACCCAGGTTGTAAAGTAATTATTAATCACTAATCATTAACTTCACATGACGCTATAAGAGAATCCATGTTTCCAAAATGTATGTATCGTATCTGATGAAATTTGTCATAATTTGTTTATCGACAAATTTAATTTAATTTACAAAATATTTTCGGTTTCGAGTTGGAATACCCCTGTATCTCGAAGACGAATATATTGTGGCCCAATGATTAAAATAACTTTTTTCATTTTTGGTCAGTGCAAATACGCCCCTTGGAATAGTTTAAATACACCCTATATCTAAGGGATGTACAGTGCAGTTTCTTTATTGAATTTATTTATGGCCTTAGGTATCTATGGCTGAGGTTGGGATAAAATAGGAGGAAAGAATGGAGGAAGAAGTTGAATATACTATCCCGGTATTTGCCTGGTGTGACTAAAGAAGAACCTCTTTTAGGGTGGTCGCCTGTTGGTATCTAACCCAGACCCTCCGGAATACGAAGCCAAGCCTCGGCCATTTAGTACAGTTCCTTTATACCAAGTGGTATAATACCCAACTTCAGTCGTGTACATTTGTAAATGTGGTAGGAAACATGTTCAGGGTATTTGAAAAACGTACTGTTGAGCGAGTCCTCTGAAAAAAAGTTTTCTTTTTCTTCGATACTGTGGTGACAATTGTAATTTCCAGTTCAGTTTGTAGTTGAATCCAAAGTACTCTTATTTTGCCAGTTGAACAGCATCTTTTTATAATCTGTTGTAGTTGCTGATAACATTCAATATCTAACCTTTCCTCCCATCCAATTGGCCATAAACAGACTAGAAAGTTTTCCATTACATGCGAGCGAAGTGTGGGAATTTCCATTCTTGCTGCGCTGTATAGGTCAGCTTCACTTGCAAAAGGAAATTTCCGCGCGGGTGATTGTTACAGTACGCTTCCTGTGTTCTGCACGTGGAACGAATCTAGTTATTTCAAAAGGACGTTTGTGTTTCGTAAATTGGTGGCGTGCCATCTTCGTGGATTTAACAAGGAGAGGATCAGGGAGTAGTCTAAATATGCAAATGAAGATTTAAAGTACGAGTGTGTGTGTTATTGTGTGTTGGGCGAGGGGGTCACATAATGAGATTTTGTGACACTTTTGAATAAACATTAAGAGGAGTTATGCTTAGTTTTTACCGTACTAACAATGTTACAAAAAAAAAAAAAACAATAAATCTATTAGGCTTATTATATCAGGGTATAAGCACCTATTTTTTTTGGTAACAAAGTTATTTCCTAAATAGTTCCAGCAAATTGGATGTGATGATTGCAGGTTCGTTTTGATGAATAGCTTAGATCTATATACAGCATTGAAAAGTGTAACCACTGATCGAAACCCAAATTGAGCTTCCTTTGGTGCAGTAGAGAGATAGACGTAGCGATGGATTGCACACGAAAAACTGCCAAATGTGTTCGCGTCATTATTACAGGAATTATCAAGGTATTACAAATAGGTATGGGAAATTCTGTGTCCCTATACCTAGCAAGTATAAGTTTGAATTTTATGGCCTTTAGACATCTAAGGCTCAGGCCGGGATAGGGAAGGTTAAAGGATGTCGGCCAGGGCCTATCTTGAAGGTGCCATCCCTGCATTTGCCTGGCGTGACAGAAAAAGTCTGTCAGGATTGACCGCTGGGATCGAACCTACGACCTC
>JAGDQP010036235.1:0-12408 GCA_022664845.1 Lepisma saccharinum | reverse complement strand
AGCAAATTTTTGCACAAAAACATATTGAACATTGATGCTCATACTGACGGAAGTATATCAAACTAATTGCATGCACAACGGATATATTCACTGTTTCTATCAGGCATGTTTTCAGGGGAGTTTGTCCCCGAAAGGTTTCCAACCGCTCTCCCAAAAGAATTAATGTTAACACTTTTTAATAGTATGTTAACACTGAAATACGTATATAATAGTATATTCTGTAATATGGTTCATATTATTTTGAGTTTCAATTTTATTTGTGGCCTTAGGCATCTAAGACTCGGGCCGTGATAGGGGAGGAGAAAGGATTCGGGAAGGCGTCGGTCAGGGCCTATGTTAAAGGCACCATCCCGGCATATTCCTGGTGACTGAGGAAAAACTCTGGAAAAACCTCAGTCAAAATTGCCGGCTACTGGGATCGAACCCACGACTCCCGAATGCTACGCCAACGCTCTACCACTATGATGTTATTTTTAGGTTAACTTAGGAAGTGCAATATATTGTTAAAGTAACATTAGTGTTTATTGTTATTTTTTTATTTTTAGCACATTACAGTCAATATTAATTGTTTATAATTTTCGTGAGCCTCCACAAACCCCCGAATAAAATGTCCTGGAAGAAACATTGGATATAAGCTTATTGGTCTTTAAACGTACATATCAAATAACGAATCCTGCCCAATCCATTAGTGTAAGATACCCACTTATTTGGAAGAAGATGTCTCATATATTATAATTAAGATAAACGACAACAGTAGTGATACTTTATGACTACGTTTTCTATAATGTGACTAAAATACATGAACAAGTATGGATATCCTGCCACTACTCCAGCTTGATGATATCTGCTTGAAAGCGCAGATTTCTCTCCCTTATGTAATAATGGAACATACACCAATTTAATGCAGAAATAACTTTCAGTTTTGTGTGAAATATATAATATATTTCTTTATCCGGATGCTTACTTAAGGGGGGCGTAAACACAAAAGTTCATTTTCCTTATGGGAGATACAATGTTAAATTTTGGAAGCAGTTTTCTCTAATAATTATTTATAAGGATTTTTAGACAAAGTAGTATTAAAAATTACAAAATGTAATAACACTCATCCGCAGTGCTAGTACATGTATCACGAGCATTATTTTTGGTAAGGATCAAGGGGCGCATCAAGGGGCTGGGTGGTGTGTTAAAAAATCCAATATTTTATTTTTGGAATGCAAGAGAGCATTAGAATGCAAGAGAGCTACGATGCTCCTAGCATGTGCCAGTGACTTATATGGGGCTACAGCCCCCCTTCCGAAAATCACTTAGAAGAAACTCTCGATACATAACTTTAGCAGGGATATGCAGGCAGACAAGGGCACCGATCCCGGAGGGGGGTTTGGGGGCCCTGGCTCCCCCAAAGTTGAAGTGAGCCCCCCTAATGGAGGGGCCCAAATGATTTTATAATAATCAAAAATTAAATTCTACCAAATCAATAGCTGATGGTTTTTGCGCGATATTTTAGAAGTGTATATCCTGTTAACTCTGCTCCTTACGTTATTCCACATGGAAGTAACCTAAAAGTTTCTCATTGTCTATCAATTGAAACAATCACCAACAATGAAATTAAAGCCTCTATTAAAAAGTTGAAATGTACGAAATCAAGTGGTCCTGATATGATTCCTACATATATTTTTAAAGGATGTGCAGACGTATTAATAACACCTCTCTCACATATATTTAATATTATTTTAAGAACGTCTACTTTTCCTACAATACTTAAGAAAGGTGTGTCCAATACTTAAGAAAGGTAACCCAGATAAAATTGAAAATTACAGGCCAATCAATATCTCTCATATCCGCTCCTGCCAAAATATTTGAACATATAATTTATAGTAGAATTTACAAACATGTAAAACCATATATTTCGACATGTCAACATGGTTTTTATTCTGGACGTTCCACAGTAAACAATTTAGTAAGTTTCGTTCAAAATGTATCAGATTCTCTTAATAATAAATCTACAGTGGACGCTATATACACAGATTTTGCAAAGGCCTTTGATAGACTTGACCATAACATATTACTTAATAAATTATCAAATATGGGGTTTTCACATAAATTAATGTTGTTAATTTGTTCATGTTTGCAAGGTAGGAAACAGTATGTAGAATTTAGTCAAGTTAATTCTACAGTGTATGACATTACTTCAGGCATACCCCAAGGATCTAATCTCGGCCCGATGTTATTTTTACTATTTATAAATGATCTGCCTGCTGTTATCACGTATTCAAGATGCCTTTTATATGCAGATGATATGAAAATTTATAAAGAGATCAAAGATGATAAAGATAAATTATTGCTTCAGGCAGATCTGGATAGTTGTCACAAATGGAGCATTGAAAATAGGTTGGCTTTTAATATTAATAAATGTGTATCTATTACGTTTTCTAGAAAGAGCCATAATTATCACTACGAGTATAATATTGATAATATTGTAATACGGAATGTTAGTTACCTAAACGATTTAGGCGTACTTGTAAATAGTAAATTATGTTTCAAACAACATATAGAAAATATTACCAATGAAGCATATAAGTCATTGGATTTCTTAAAAAGAAATACAAGGGGATTTAGTACGACAAAGGCTTGTGTCACTCTGTTTAATAGTATTGTTCGTAGTAAACTGGAATATGCGTCTATTGTATGGTCACCTTATTACAAACAGTACGATTAAAAAATTGAGCGCATTCAAAAAAAGTTTTTAAGGTATTTGTATTACAAAACAATTAATAATAGTTTCACTAAAGCAAATATGTCATACAATGAGTTATTAGATATATTTGATTATTCTTTGTTATCCGTAATTGCTTTAATGGCTTTCTTATTTAAGTTGATAAACGGTAGCATAGACGATCAAGGACTTTTGAGCCAACTAAGTTTCAATGTTAAACAAACAAACTTTCGAATAAGAACTCCATTTTATATTACAAAAGGTAGAACTGAATCATTTCTTAATTCACCTTTAATTAGAATGTGTAGAACTTATAATAATTTTTCAAAAACCAATACTGAATTAGATTTTTCGTCCTCTTACTCACTGTGTATAAGTATTATTAAAGGTGAATAGCAAATAGAAGAAGTATGAATAATTTTGTGCATATCATGATGAAATATTAAAACTTGCACAACTATATGTACTGTAGATTAAGTTGCGATGACAACATATTATTTCCTTTATATATATAATGTGTTTTTTTCTAGTATATATGTGTTTTTATTTGTGTTTCATTTGTGTCTATAGGACAAATATAACATATTCAAGTGTATCACGGACATAACTTTTTTTTTAGTTTTTTCGTTGTTGTTGTGTTTTTTTTTGTTATTTTTTTTGCTTTGTATTTTAAATATTATCTATGCAACTTATGTAAGCCTATTGTAATAGGGACTAATATCCTGTAATAGGTACCAAATAAATAAATACATAACGTGAAGTCGGTTCTCCTATTTATTTCTACAGTACATGGTCATTCGTTTTCCACTTCTACTAAGCTTATCTCCCTTTGGAAAATCTATTTCATTAATAAATTCCTCCCTGAAACTTGTGTGCTATAGTAGTGCCAATATGTCTCGACACCTGATCTTCCTTTTGAGGCGCTACTGTCACCTGAAAGAATTTCATATCCTCTTGCCACCCGTAGAGCTATCTATGTTGCCACACTTCGTAATATGAACTTTGCCTTCAGTCGTGTGAGGGAGTTGAACAACTAACTGTGGTACACACCCCTTCCCATTTTCCTTGTTGTGTGCTGCTGAGTGAAGCTTGAGGTAGAGGAAAATCTTATTCTCGCCCAGTGCATTTCGTACTTTCAATAACAATACAGGTAAAACATTAAAAGGCGAGAAACACGATTGGTAATTAAATCCCAATTCTGAATTCCGGAATATCGGAAACTGGGAATTCTGAAATGTCGGTTGGTCATCACCACCAAATAAGAAAAGTTTGAATTTTATTGATGGTCTTTAGGCACCTAAGGGTCAGACCGGGATAGGGGAGGGGAAGGATTCGGGAAGGTGTTGTCCAGGGCCTATGTTGAAGATGCCTCCCGGCATTTGCCTGGTGTGACTGAGGGAAAACCCTAGAAAAACCTGAGTCAGGATGGTTGGTCGCAGGGATCAAACCCACGACCTCCCGAACCCTACACCAACCAAATGATAGAAAAGAATGGTCCACCGCCAACAGACAGTACAAGACATGTTATTTTGAGTACAATTAACACTTGCTGGTTAAGGTGTAAAAAACAAATTCTTACGATTGACGCCTGAGGCTGAGGTGCCTAAAGACCATAAATAAAATTAAAATTCTTGTGTTAAAATTTTATTTCGGAAATTCAGAATTCCGAATTTGAATTTGAGGTCTCTAGCGTAAAAGCTTTGGGCAACTTTTGCAGAAACCGGATGGAGTATAATGGGATGATTGGTGGAATGAAGAAAGTGGGAGAAAACGGAAGAACCACTAGAAAACCCATGCACACGGTATTTGTCCACCACAAAACTCACATGTTAAGAAAGAGAATCGAACCGACGATCCCAAGTGCAAAAGGTGAGCGCTTTACCACTGAGCTACTGACTTTCCGAACTCCGGAACCCCTAGTAGACTCTAACTTTCCAGAAGCAGGAGCTGCTCTCTCCGTTTCTCATTCTATGGGAAACAACCAGTGGCCTGAACTTTTCTCATCGTGACAAAACTTTATCACTTCGCTTATTATTTTTCTTCCCTCACTGCGTACCACAACGTTCTTCTTTTCAGACATCCCTGTTTCAACTGAACCTCTTGTTAAATTTGGCAATAGCGTTACACACTCAGAACTTCCTCAGATATCGCCCCGCTGAACCCTTATTGGCTCAACGCATGGGTGTGTCGAGGGTGCGAGTTTTAGTTCGCATTTTTAACACAGCTCAAGACATCTTGGCAGCACTATACAGTACTTCTATAAACTTCATCACGTGTAATACCCTCTCCTGGGTAAAGGAGTTAATTCGTGCATTATTTGTGTTGTTTCTGGAGTTTCGTGCATCGATATAGACCACTTAATAACAAAAAAGAAAGATTGATCGAAAAATGAAAACTTATTTTCTGTCGTTTATCCCTCGGAACGCCAAGACCGGGTCAAAAATCACCCAATACAGTCAAAATATATTTTTTGTCCATTAGTCATTAAATGGAAGAGTGAAATTCTGTGTAGTCTTCAGGTACGTGTTCAAACATCTTATGTGAGAGAATGACGTTAAACCCGTGTATTTAATGTGTAATAATTTAAGATAATCAAGCATGAGTCAATTTGACCCAATCTTGGCGTTTTGTGTAACTATTTTTAAATGCCATTTTATATTAAAATAACAATTTGTTGTCGGTTCTAATGGTCACACGTCTCTTTCCGAACGACCTACACTTTATAATTTCTTGATCAAGGAGCGAAGAAACGTGGACGAAGCTCCTTGTGTAGTGGTAAAGGCAAGTACCCCGCATACTGTCAGCAATGTAATCGCTTCATTTGCAAGAATCAGAATACAACATATACGGTGTTCTTTACATGTGAGGGTGAGAAAGTAAGGTAGATTGATTCTGGTAGTTTTATATGTCGTACTTTATATGTGTAAATAAGTAAGAGACTCATGGCACCTTCATTTTTGTGCAGCCATGATAATGGTTACAAGGTTAATATGATGTATTAGTTTTTTCTGCATTTTTCATTATTTTGTAGTATCTACTTAAAAAATAAAATAGAATAAATAAATAAAATACAATGCAATAAATATAATAAAATGAATATGCCCATACTATAAAATACCATGATTTTGAACAAGTATTTTATTATATACGAGAAATATACATGGGTCGAAAATGACTCACCTTGGCGTTCTGTGAGATGAAATTATCTTGGCGTTCTTAGGATCGTTCATCGTGATTTTGTCATATACAAACAATTTAAGAAAAACAAATATATACAAGAAAAATAAGCGACAAGAAGAACTCACACAAAAGTAGGAGTAGACTTGCACTTGGAAATATATCCTTCATACTGCTGTTTGGATGCAAATATTGTTTACCGTAATACCGTAATTTTGAGTGTCTAATACAACATATACGTAGGAAAACTCTATACAGCGGGTAAGAAAAGTATTTGGACAAGTTTAACAAAGAGGAAAAACAGACTGTATTACACGTAAAACACGGACCATTCGAAATCTCTTAACCTTTTATGATACTTTGAATACCTTGGATAGAATGCTATAGACCTAATTACCACTCGATATATTTATAAGGTAATAGGCAACGAAAAAGTGACAACTACGTAAATTTATCGCAAAAAGTGTTTGCACAACCCTCATACCACTCTCGAAATAAATGTTCTAGGTATTCTTTCGTGTAGACGAGCAGTCTACGTAGTGTATTGAAGCAATCCACACGGTGTCAGGAAGGGCAAGCTTGTTAGAAAGTCATGCTTTACCGTTGCATACATCATAAAGAAACATAAAACAGAGCAATTATTGAGGAATAGAATTAGTTCTGGCCAACCAAGAAAACTAACTGCCCGGAATGAAACCTACATTTTTCATTCTGTGAACAAAACTCAAAGAATTAATAAGTAGAATATGACCTACTATGACCCCCTATGACGGTGTCCTCAATTTACACTAATGGGTTTTAGAGATAAGAGATCTTATATTCCATTAGTAGCCTTTTACGGTAGGTATGTGCACTTAACACCACTTAGCTTTTAGATAAAGGTGAGATAAGAGTTACTACCACTCTAAAACCACTTAACGGAGAGTACTTTTAAAATAATGTATCGATAAGAACTTCCATTAGACTAATGATATAGGTAAAAGCACTCAACACCACCTAGCTCGTTAGATAATGGTAAGATATCAGTTAAAACCATTAAACGGAGAGTGCTCTTAAAATAATGTACCGTTAAAAGCTTCCATGAATTTAATGATATAGGTATGTGCACTTAATACCACTTAAGTCGTTAGATAATGGTAAGATAATAGTTATGACTACTTTAAACCACTCAACTGGGGTAATAAGTAGTCCAATGCTAAAAGCATTAGATGACCTTTTAGGCTTATCTTATAACAGCACCTTTCAGCGCATCATGGTGAAAGGCGGATGTACTGGAGTAATGTTCATATATGCTTTCAATGTAGGTTACAGCACCACTTAGCTCGTTAGATAATGCCGAGATAACAGTTACTACCACTCTAAAACCTTTTAACTGAGATGATAACTAGTACACATTGAAAACAATTAGATAGAGTGCTTTTAGTATTATCACATGACTACAGCAGCTCTTAGTACGACCTGGTGAAAGACGGATGGCGTTTATTTACGCATGTGCACGAGTATGAATAAAGTGTATTAGTGTTTAAGTATGAATATCAGTTGCTATGGCTACCTTAAGCATGGATAAAGCTATTCCTACCGTTGTTAGTTCAAGCGTATTGAAGGACAAGTCTTTACTATCCTGTAAGTGTTCTTCCCGCTGGGTGACGGAAGGATGTATAGTAGCAAGCAAGTTTTTTCCAATAGCAAAACTAAATTTCGATACCATTGAAATCCTATTAAAAGACCATGCTGGACGTGATTTGCCATTCGCATCCGGAACGTTGACGGTGACACTACACTTTACACGTCTCTCAAAATGAAAGTAGCTGTACATCACGGACGTGGAATACCCTATTTCGCAGGACCTGGACATGGTATTGGTAGTTTATTCCGTGGACTTTTTCGATTTGCAATGCCATTCATTAAACAGGGTGCAAAGGTTGTGGGTCGTCAGGCGTTACAAACAGGAATCCAGGTTGCTGGTGATGTGTTAGAAAATCGTCCTGTTAAAGAATCTGTAAAGGCACAAATGCGGGAAACGGGATCAAGCTTAAAGACGAAGGCAGAAACTAAGATGGGTCAGTTGCTTAGTGGTAGCGGAAGACGAAGGGCACGTGAACGTAGAGCACCCAGACGAATTGGACCACCACCAGTAAAGCACCGCAAACGTACAAGTAAACAACCACGGGACATCTTTAGCTAAACACCATGTCGTTCCTTACACCCGGTAGTAAAGAGTGCTGTACCAATGAATTCGATTTAGTATCTGTACCCATGACGCAAACCGCTATTGAATCTTCTCGAATGGTGGAATACCGACCCATATCAACACTCACTTCTGAAGGACCTATTGAGTTTGTTTTTCCTGGAGATACGTCCGAGTATATACATCCAGCATATCTTTACCTCTACGTAAAATGTAGAATTCAAACTGCTGACGGACGTAATTTAACAGTAGCTGCAGCAGGTCCTGCTGTTGCTGGGGATATTGTAGCACCTGTTAATAATTTTTTGCATTCATTATTTTCGCAAGTGGATATTTCCCTTAATGATAAGGTTATTTCATCTTCATCAGGCACGTATCCTTACCGAGCCTACCTAGAAACCGTCCTTAATTACTCGGGTGATGCGTCTAATACCCACCTAACCAGTGCATTATGGTATAAAGATACTGCTGGACAGTTGAATACGTTAGGTAATGCTAATACAGGCTTTCAACAACGTACTGGCTATGTTACTGGGAGTGCTCAGTTTGAAATGATGGGTCGATTGTATACGGATATTGCTAGCATTGATCGTATACTTCCTAATAAGGTATCTCTTCGTGTAAAACTCCATCGTACTAAAGATGCTTTCTGTCTCATGGGTGCCGCCAATTCTAATTATAGAGTTCACCTTGATGAAGTCATACTGTATGCCCGCCGTATGGATATATCTGCGGATTTAGCATTTCAGTTAAATAGCTATATGCTTAAAACAGAGCCAAACTGCCATTGACACGTGTGGAAACACGTGTTCATACCATTCCTCAAAACGTATCATCGCACACACTCTCTAATGTATTTTTAGGAAACGTGCCCAAAGGTCTTGTGATTGAGTTTCTCGCAAATACTGCACTCAATGGTCAATACAATGAAAATCCCTTCCAATTCCAACACTTTAATTTAAATCAACTTCAGGTTCAAGTAGGTTCGAAATCGTATCCCCCCCACAGCATTAACACCAGACTATGCTAACAATGTATTTTTACCGTGTTACCAAACCTTGTTTTCCGGTACTGGCATATTTCATCAAAATGAAGGGCATACTATTACCTTTCTTGATTATCGTAATGGTTATACATTGTATGCATTTATACTGTCTCCAACAAGTACTCTTGACGATACGACATGGGATGTTCTTAAGGATTCTCCTGTCAATATTAAAATTGGTTTTACTGAACGTTTAGCGCAATCCATTACCTGTGTTGTCTATGCTCAGTTTGATTCCCTGATACAAATCGATAAGGACCGTAATATCTATACCGACAATACGCTTTAATGTGTCAGCAACATTATAAAAGGTTTTATATACTGGTACCTTCTCTCAGTAGTAAAGAGTAGGCACCAGCATGCGTGCAATAATTCATTTCTCTGCCTTTGACCAAACTGCCGATGAGGATTACATTGTCAAAGAAATAGCCATTGTAAGTCCTGATGCTAACTAATATCATGCAAAATTGGATATTCCAAGCTCCTTTTGATTCTAGTGAACTCCCACTTACCATTCAACTGGATAATGATTACCTAGCCACGCACGTATTTGGTATTGACTGGTGCGAAGGTGATATTTCATACAGTGAATTGCAACGTATTCTTGTTAAGTATACAAAATGCATTGATACTCTGTACACACATGGAGAGCGTAGGCAAAGGTACCTTCAGCAACTTCTTGGTCGTACCGTTGTTAACCTCGAAGATGTGCAGTGTCCTAAAGCTGTTCAATTATTATTTCCTGCTAGTCATTGTGCTCATTACCAACACCAGTTTCCAGCATTTCGCTGTGCACTGTATGAGGCTCAGTGTTATGCTAAATACTTACAAAACCATGATTTAGCACAATACATCTCTCACAAACCAGCATGTGTATATAACCCCTCTCCCATTACTCCTAGGTCCAGTGTACGTACAGTACATGATGATGATGATGATGATGATTGTACCTCCACATAAGTATGTGGAATAGTGACCTTCTAGATGTGGTGTTGCATGATTGCCGTACAGCATCCGTATTAAGTGGCATTTATGCACTGGACACAATACCTGCAATCGAACAACCACCTGTTGCCTTAATTGTAAACCTAAGTCCATCGTATCGTGAAGGTACACATTGGGTTACCTTATATATTAATAGACATCGACGTGGATTTTACTTTGATCCCCTTGCAAACCCACCGTCTAAACAACTTGTTCATTTCCTCCAAAGACATTGTAAAGTCTACCATGTTAATGACATTCAGTATCAGGCTGATAATTCCATGCTGTGTGGTATGTTTTGTCTTGTGTATCTGTTCTTTAAAGTACGAAATGTAAATATCCAAACCAAATTGTATACTAATAAACCAGCATGGAATGATCAACTTGTTCGTAAGTACGTTCAAAAAATAAGAAAGCAACAAAAATGTGAAGTGTAACACCATTGTAGTAGAGTGGTTTACTGTAATAAAAACTTTTGTTACCTCTCATCCTTTGCGTTTCATTTCAAGAAATAATAATCACCTTTTTCCTGGTTGGTATAAATATTTATTAATAATAAATCTACAAGTGTATTGTAAATATGGCATCCAGCACCTTTGACGATTGGAACTTTAACCAATACTGTAATTGAATACAAAAAAGGAATGCGCAGACATACTCCTGTACTGGTTGATGATACGTACGTTTGGAAATATCAACTTTAAACTGTAATGTACGTAAGGTGGGGCATGCTTGATCTTCAAGGTTTGATACATTAGACAACTAAAAAATATTACTTAAAACAATCTTCTTTTCACTTTGCAATATGACGAACGTGTGATACACCAAACCCATTGACTGTAGTACATTCTAACCATTGCAAATTATTTATTAGCCAATCCACTTGTCGTTGGTACCCTACAGTTAAGTTTAAACGTTCACTATGTCTTAGTACATTTTACCTTCCGCATGAAATTTGAAACTAAAGTGAGCAGTTCCAATGTTGTTCAACTCACTTTGTTCCCCATGATGCTTCTTTATGCCTGACACACCACGCAGAGTGCTTTTGTACACAATATGGCACCTAAAACATTTCTTTCGAGAGTAGTATGGGGATGTTCAAATACGTTTTTTGCGATTAATTTCCGTAGTTGTCACTCTTTCGTTGCCTGTTACCTTACAGGTGTATCGAGTACTAGTTATTTCTATAGTATTCTATCTAAGGTATCCAAATTATCATAAACGGGTAAGAGATTTCGATATGGGACACGTTTTGCGTGTGATAAGTGTTTTTTCCTTTTTGTTCAACTTGTCAAAATATTTTTTCCTCACTGTAGGTGAGACAGAAGCTTCTTGAACCATGCCTGTCGAGATCGAAAACCGAGAATTAAAAGAAGAAAAACAATATTTGTCCAATAAAGCAGTAGCGCGGCTGAGGGTTGGGCCGGGCAGAAAGAGAACCATATTTGGAAAAGCTGAATAACTTCTCTGCATAGGCTAACATTAGTTTCTGTTATTTCCTAAGTTCATTTTCTAGTAACAGCAGAAACCTTGTTTTTATTAGTTTGAACATAATATGCTTTAGTCAATTTTTTAACTTTATACAAACATTATTACATTCTGTAATAGCTGGGCCTGAGAAAGTCTTCATAATGACTATATGTATAATATTATATGTGTTTGTTTATGAATATACAATATTGGGGAAAATCTGAATTGGATTTGTATCATATATGCCTTCTTAGAACCTTATCTGGCAACAAAAGGATTTGAATGCCCCCCCCCCCCCAAAGTTACAGAGAAATCGGCGCCCTTGCAGGCAGAAGTTAATTTTTTAAATCAGTTTATGTGAAAATTGGCATTATTGTAGAAAAATGTATGTTTTTTTCAAATTTGGAATGTTATTTTAGTAAGGCACCGCCTTAGGGGGGCAAAGGGGGTCTTCATTTAGTGGTTAAATGTTATAAATATTCAAAATATTATTTTGGGAAAGCCAATGAGCGTCAGATTAATCACAAATGTTACAGAATTAATGCTTGTATGCTCCTTGCCGGTGCGTCACTGATAAAGTGCTACAGCCCCCCTCCGAAAATCACTTTAAAGAAACTCTCGATAAATATTTTTAGTAGGGACATAAAAGGAGAAGTTATTTTTTTAATATCAATTAATGTAAAATTGGCATTATTGTAGAAAAATGTATGATTTTGCAAATTTGCCCCCCTAAGGCGGTGCCTTACTAAAATAACATTCCAAATTTGAAAAAAAACATACATTTTTCTACAATAATGCCAATTTTCACATAAACTGATTTAAAAAATTAAC
>JAGDQP010036234.1:1965-19160 GCA_022664845.1 Lepisma saccharinum | reverse complement strand
ACATGGGCCAATTCGAACAAGCATAAGCCAGACATGGGCCAATTCGATACGAAAATGAAATCTTGGGAACTTTTTTTGTGAACGCCAAGCAATCCATTCATCCTAGAAATATGTATTCAAACAAAGCAACCGGGCCGCGGTGGCTCAATTGGTAGAGCGCCCACCTCTGCTGCTATGGATCGTCGTGCCATGCAGGCTTTATGGTGGACAAACACCGCGTGCGTGGGTTTTCTTGAGGTGCTCCTGTTTCCTCGAACTTTAATCATTCGGCGAATTGATCCCGTCATTATCCATTGGGTCTAAGCCACAGTTGACTAAAGAGCTTTAAAAAATCAAATTCAGTCAAACAAAGCAAGTATATATTTGATACCGAATGCTTGCAAGAATTAAATTTATAGAAAAAACTGTTTTAAATGATAGTTCATGATAGATTTGTGGAACAGAATCAGCAAGGAACAAAAAGAAATGATGACAGCTTAGATGAAGCACTTCGATGTTCTAATAGGAAGACAAACTTATGAACAATAATTTGCGACTAAACAGGCTAAGCGAATGAGTAAGAATTAGCTCCTTTTAGGCCTTTTGATGACATAAAGGGACCTAGTAATCCCGATTTATTCCGTGAGTACGTCTGGGTCCAAAGAATAAATCTCAAGATCCACAAGATGTTGGAAGGTGTCATTTGAAAGGTCTTAGCTAGATTAGCTCAGCTCAGACACCAGAAACGTCTTGATTGGTGTAATGGGTCAGTGTTGCTAACTCATTTTTTTAAAATTCAATTTTTCAATTTGATTCCATTACGTTATACCTATCTGCACCAAACTTGGTATAAACATTATTCGACATAACGGAAAAAATACTGTTGGTGTCCCCGTCCTCAAGCATGCCGGTTGTCAGTGTTGCCAACCTATTTTATAAACCTTGACCTACCATCACGGGACCCTCGAAATCTTCATAATTGTTAGTAAAATCGCAGCGTTAACTTAGTTAATGTGAACAACCTAATTTAAAATTCCTCTTTCGTTTTGCTTTCTAGTTCCGCTTGAGTTAGACCTATGTAAGCAATTTTTCAATCTGATAAAAATACAATACAGTTAGTTTGACTATTTTCTACCGCGTTCACTGACTTGATTTTTGTTGCTTCTCATACTTGTGTAAGATAATGTTGATTGTTTCTTATACCATTGTTTGTAAGGATTTTGCAAGGAGCTTAACTTTATTATTTCCTCATTGAGCACGTCTTTAAACAACAATCTGTTACGATATGTACAGCAACAAATTGTATTTTTACATCCTATAGAATTACATTGGTAAGTAACACAAATATTAAACTAATTTTATCAAGTCTTCTTTTACATGAATGGTAATCACACATATTTTGTACACCTGAATACCAAATCCCAAAATGGTTGATTGTTTCTTAACAAAGTTCGGAATTCTGTTGGAATTAGCTTTTATTACCTTTGCAAAAGGACCTCGTAGAGTAATGGCTAGAACACTCGACCTGCAACCAGAAGATCTGGCTTTGATTCCCGATCACAGCAACGACCAATTTTTCGAATTAGTTTTATTAATTTGGACACAACTAAATACTAACAGAATAATATACTTTTTTTTTTTCGAATAGTATGAGACAATAATTTATTGAATACAATAAATTATGGCATTTTTTTAACCAAATGAATAATGTATAAAGTACTTACCATTACAGCCATACCGTTCAAATCTGAGCCAACGCTGGCAGCTGTAGCTGATGTATTGGGCACTTTATCTGTTGAGGTTTCTGAGATGTGGATATATGAATGGGGAATTCCAAGAACACGACTAGCAACCTGTAAGAGACAATCTCACATGATTAGACACACAATTAGTGGTTCCAGTGTACATATTTAACGTTAGTGTAAAGAAACAACCCTTCACTGATTCGTATGTGTGTAATGTATTTCTACCGTTGTGGGAAATTGTATTGAAACTCCATGAATTCAAGACAGAGTTCAAACTTTTAGAGAAGAAAGTTCACAACTTTATTTTCTTTCTTTTGTAGTTATTGGTGATATAAGGATAGTTTAAACATCAGGATGATGGTTGTCATCTTGCCGCCATATTAATATAGCTATAACATGAAGTTGAATACCTTGATAGGAGTTGAAAGGCATTAATGTTGTTCTATGATATTGATGTTTAGTTAAATTAATATACAAGGGCTGGAAACAAAATAAGTGGCAACACTGTTGTATCCACGCGCAGGGATTTTTGTTCGAGCTGCTGGTGGCAACACATGTAGAGGGTGGGTGAAGCTATACAACTCGGGTGGCGGCGCTAGTGTAGGTGCTGCTGTGATAGTAGTGGAGTGTGTTGAATGCAGGTTCTCAAATCACACCGCTCTAAAGAGGTGGTTTTCCAAGTTAGAACAACGTGCATGGATAAAGATCGAAGTGGCCCGTGGATAAAACGCCAGGGAATGTCACCCTGGACTACGTGAAGCATGCGGTATTGACGCATTGCCGTATCGGACTGTAGCATGTTGGGTTGCAGCGTTTCGTGCAGGACGTGATAGTGTGCAACAGGAACCAGGTGGAGGTCGAGAAACTTGTTTGCACGATGGGGGTGAGAGGTTCTCGAGCACCCACCCTATTCACCACACGAGAGTCCATGTGACTTTCATCTGTTCCCTAAGATGAAAGAGCCACTGCGAGGGGTGCGTTTCCGCACCAGAGATGCCATACCTCGAGCTATAGGGCGCTCTCTTGCAGACATCAACAAACAGGGCACCGCTGCTGGTATCCTGCGACGTCCCCACATCTGGCGACGGGTGCAACATGCTGCAGGGGATTACGTTGAAGGCCTGTAGAAGTCTCATGATTGTAGAATAAATGGTTCACGAAAGATTTCTCTGTTGCCACTTATTTCTTTCCAACCCTCGCATGTAATTATAACAGATAGCAAGTAAAACATTTATATGTTTTCTTCTTTAACATGTAAGACTATAGTTTCCATACTAAGACATAAATGTTACTTTTTTTTAACATACATTCTATATGTAGCTTGTTTATTATTCCAACGACAATGCATTATCATTATGATATGGGCCCAATTAATGCATGATTTTAACTTAATCACGGTTTATGTATTGAAGGCATAATTGTTATTATTATTATTATTAATGTTAGTTCTTTAACGACAAACGAATGAGCTGTCAAAAGGTCCATAAAGTGTTTAACAAGTAATTTTGCAATTGTATCCCGGGTTGCGCAATATCAAGAAGTTTAACGAGATGTTCGATAGATGTCACCACAGTGTTATGACTGATTTAGAGCGGAAAACATATTGGTGTGTTTTTATTGGCGCGAATGAATATATGAATTAAGAGCAGAGTAATGATATATAGAAACTTTATGTTATCAGAAACTATTCTAGAAGACTCATCACAATTTATTTGATCTGTAAACTAATTCTTTGCAAATAGTTATTGTAACTTTGAATGTATATAGTTATGTGAAGGTTATTTGAGAGCGAATGTAATATATAGGATATGTTAATGTCCTTTCTCTAAATATATATAACTACCTTTTGAATTACGGTGTTTTCATTTTTGGGAGTTGAACTTATCAATCGTTCCAGGTAGCTGAAAAGCTTCCGGAGTGATTAATAATTCATTTACAGCTCTACAGATATTCTACGAAAGCCATTTTGTAGCCCACACTAAAAGAGACTTGGGGAACGGATGGTTATCTGATGATGTTACCTGTTTCGTACTCAAAGTTATGGCAAAGAACCCAAAACAGCACGCCCTGAGTTATTCATTTGACAAATTATATGAAAGAGCCGCGCAGCAACGACAAGGAGACTATATCAGGAAAGAGAACTTCGGAAGATATACTTTTACATATTGAAATATAATAATACACCGAAACGGTATAATTAATCTACTATACTATCAATATCGTAATATTATTTCAATTAATTGCACTTGAATTATTGAATTAATTTTGCTACGGAATTAGCCTTAATATTGAAGAATTTTTGAACTGAATTGAACTATGGTGCTACATTTTTTTTTTTTAAATTATAGTCAATTAGCAAAGGTACTAATATGTACCTAGATTATTAAGTTCATGATAAATGGAGACAGTCTGAATTTCTTAACCTTGATCTTAGGAGACGAAACTCAAAAGTAAACTTTAACAAAAGCAGATTATGTACTATTGTTGTACAAATACAAGTCTCATTTTTTTCTTTAGTTCCCTTTTTTATTTACAACTGTATTTTATTTTTACGTAAAAACTAAATAAAATATAACCAATTTTTATATTAGATAGATAAATCAACGAGTTAATTTAAATTGGGTTAGGAATTTTAAGTAGTCCTTTTAATAAAGCTCAGGGATGGCCCAGTGAGGTTTACTTGCACTGGAAAATTAAGTGATTCACATCTGCTGTTAGTTGTTTCTCGGAACAGTTACACTATGGTGTATCAGGCAGAAAAATACATGCTGTGATCTTAGTCTATTAAGTAGAACTATTACTTTACAAGAAGAATGGAATTTGTGAAACCATGGTATATGAATATTTAAGTCAATGAAGATCTTATCTTTTTGTTGAGCAAGATTTGTAGTGTTGCCTACAAAGAGTTTCCATGTTTTTCCTGATTTTCTTTCGGACTCTTAGTAAGAATTCTGGGTAAGGTAGAGTATTATTTAATGTTTCAGAAATAAATAAGGAACTGCGTGCTACTTCATAATTATTTCATCAGTTCACTCCGTGCTGAATTTTTATTTTCGTTTCTGTTCAATATTGAAGAAGGTTCATTGTTACACCTTCAGATATTCACTACAACAATAAAGCTATTTCAACAGCGAACAAAAAAGAAAATAAAAAATCGACACGGGTTGAACCCTTGGATTGGTTATGAACTTTCTTCCCTAAAAGTTAGAACTCTCTAGGCTTGAGTTTGTAGGAGCAGCAAGGAAATTTCATGCAACGATAAAAATACATTAGACATGTACGGAGGTAGTGCTACCATCTTTTGTTGGAGATCCTTGCTTTACACTAGCCTATCGTGGTGAAGGGTGTAGGAGTGATTTCTATGGTCATTAATTGTATCTTAGTGATTTTAATATCAATATACATTCTTCTTCCGTGTTTATCTAAAGTAAATCTAATGGTAGGGACTCCTTGTCCATCTCCTGGGATTGAACAGTATGTCCCAGGAGCTGACTCGCCAGCTTGGGCGAAGTACATTGGTTTGTATTCCTCGGAGGAGACATTAAATATTGGCAGATGAATGAAAAAGTTGAAGTAACTTAATGAATAATGTATTTAATAATCACTAAAAGGGGAAGCAAGAAGAACTCCTAGAAGACGCATGCCTAACCTCACTATTGCAATTTAAGAAAACCAGTGATCGAAATGAGACGGTATACTCGAAATATCCGACCAAACCTACTGGGATCTTCAAGCATTTCCCTCATTTTAACCGGGCGGATGCCGGTATGATTCCTAAACAAATGCCCGTGGACGCTACCTTCCTCTTTCCTGCTATCGGAAAGTGCTCTACGTAAAGTTCAATCTCTTAAAACAGTGTTTCTCAACCGCTAGGCCCTGGAGATCCTGGTCACCACGAACCTTCTGTTTTAAGCGAATAGGATCCAAGGCTTTAATATAAGATTTCTCTTATCCCATTCTATACAGATTAAATTTGAACGATCAAATTTCGCAATATTGAATTTCTGATATCTTATACTTTTAAACAATCGACGATTTTTTGGTGGAAAGCGGCCGTAACGACTTTAATCCGTGGATTTTGAATTAAAATATAGACTTTTATTTGATTGGTTCTTGTACACGTACAGTCCTTAAGTGTCGCCTCGTGACTAGTTGCACAGATTACAGGCGAAAGGTTAACATGTGTATGAAACAAATGGTTAAAGTAATTGCGAACTATTAACAAAATGATTTCCGATAATTTTGTGCCCTGGCAACACTGTCTGTTGATAGGAACAACATATTTGAGAATTATGCCCGATCTTTCCCATCTACTTGAAATTTTCAAGTAGGCCCAGAAACTGTTCAAGATAATTTTTTTCTCTCCAAAAGGTGTGGAGGCGCTGAAGTGCAGTATACAGTGAATTAACTTTGTAGTGTCTTTTAAAGAATGTATCTGTCCAATTTTTAAATTTAGAAGTTATTATTTACTGAAATTTATTTCATAGGGCAATACTGATTATGCAAATTGTTATTGTTAATTTTGTTCCATGGTCATTGTTGACCTGTTATGAATATAATTTAACAATGGTATCACTCATACGATTAATTCTTAACAATATCCAAGAGCCGTTACTAAGAATTCTTTTTAATGTTCGGAACTGCCCCTATCAGAATAGATGCCTGAATTGCCAGCGAGAGTACTTATTGCCTTATGATATTATTCTGAATTAAGTGTATTATCTAAGAGTTATTGAAATATTTTGTCTCCGATATCAACTGTTTCCGAAAACCAGCAAAGTTGAAAGAGCTTGAGAATATCGTCACCTTGGAACCAGAAGGTAACTATGTCCACTTCTGAGAAAAAGCAGTTTTAAAGTTTGACGTTGCATTTAAAGCCTGTATAAATTAATTACATTTCTAATATTTCTAGCCGCTTGGAAGTCTTTTTGTGAGATAGTACTTTTGGGGTTGATGTCCTTCAGTACAAGGTCTTTGACTGCAGTGTTAACTCCATTTTGCCAAAAAGTGGACATAATATCTTCTGGTCCCAAGGTAATGATATAACATTCTTATTACCAAAGTCTGTTAATTTTGTGTTAACCTAACAAAATATAAATTTATAATTACGAACCTGTATCATTTTCGTGTGAAGTCCTTGTCCCATTTCAGTACCTCCATGACTGAGCAGTACTGAACCGTCTGTGTACACATGAATTAATGCACCCGCTTGATTCATGAATTTGATTGTGAATGAGATTCCAAACATCGTTGGAACGACAGCAAGGCCTTTCTTTTTCCATCGATGCTCTCTGAAACAAAAAAGTTATTAACTGTATGTAAAAACAAAGGACCCACATAGCAGAGTACATCCCTGGGACGTCCCGTTTAGATCCCATTACCGTCAGAATGGTCCTGCTCCCATAGCGATGTCCTAAGGACGTCCGTGGGATAACTCTGTGGGCAATACAAACAGTTCATCCCGTAAGGATGTCTCCTGGATGTCCCCCGGAAAGCCGTGCGGGATTATCTACCTGGAATTTCTATAAATTAAATCGACCTTACTATTATTATTATTTAATTAATTATAACTATACGAAGGATATGCCTTCGTATAGTTATACGAAGGATTAATTATAACTATACGTCCCATGGATGTAAACGGGACTTAAACAGGACGTCTTACGGACGTCCCGATATCCTGCCAGGAGATCCGTCAGATATCCCTGGGACGTCATGTTGCTATGTGGGGAAATGAAAATATACATGGTACGTTTGAAAAACATGCTTACCTGCAGATGAGTATACACGGATCCCTTCTTCAGTTTCTAACAACATATTTGACTGGCAGAGAACAACGTGTCGTCTTCCCTGGTAGTACATCAAAGAGGCTCTCCATGCTTTCAGGTGTCCCTCAAGGAAGCTCCTTAGGGCCAGTTTTATTTTCCCTCTACATTGATGACTTATGTAAACAGATAGATAATTCCTGTTCTCTACTTCTCTACGCTGATGACTGCGAAATTTTTAAGACCATAAAATCTACAGAAGACTCTTTCTTCCTTCAAGTCGCTATAGACTCTGTTGAAATGTGGTGCAATACGTGGCTACTGAAAGTCAATCCTTGCCAAACTGCTGCAATGCGTTTCTCACTCAAATTCATAACACAAAATGTACGTACACATTATTAGCCTCATCTAATATACAATCACAAAGATCCGGGTATCATATTTGATGAAAAACTCAATTTTACTCCTCACATTGAATTCGTAACTTCTAAAGCACTCAAACTTCTTGGACTTCGCTACAGGTTTACAGACATTAAAGATTCCATAGCTCTTCGGTCATATTTTCTCACTTGTGTACTTCCTACTATTGAATACTGTTCACCTATCTGGTCTATGGAATGTGAAACCAACCTATCTAAATTGTATAAAGTTCAAAATTTCTTTAGTCGCATTGTATAACACAGAATACGTAACCTTCCAACATAAATCTAAGGCAGACATTTTGAATTCTCTTCACTTCCAAAACACACACACACGGAGAAAACTAATAACTTAAAATTTCTTTATAAAATAATGCAAGGCACACACTCAGGACCAACCTTCTTCCACTTTTTAACCTAAGAGTACCCAGACAAAATGCCCGATCGCAACATTATTTCTACCTCTCAAAACCGAGATTGTGTTTGGTCCAGCGATCTCTTGTATAGAGATTATCGCATTTTTACAATACTCTTCCTTTGCCACCAGATTTCCGTCTCAGTAAAAGTAAATTACTAAAGTCTTCTTATATGAATCTGGGATAAATGAAAAAAGCTTATCTTATTTCTTTTTGTATAATTAATTTGTTGTTATTATTATTATTTTTATTGTTATATCACTTTGTTACAAGAACGGTGTAAAATGGTGTTTGCTGTATCCGTGCTAACTTCTAACAAAAATACTTTTTATGTGATTTTTTGTGATAGTAGCTATAATCCATGATAAAATATACATCACTAGATTACTAAAAAGTTTCAGTCAAATGCATTAGATTTGAAGACACCACAGACAAATAATGGGCTCTGTCCATTTTCTTGATTTTACAGGAAAAAGTATAATTAGCATTACGTCATGCACATCGAATAAAAATTTACTTGTAATAGACGGACTATGCATATTCTCTTCACGCAAGCTAGTTCGTTAAAAAAAACTGCAAAGCGTAAACAGTTGACACTTTTATCTTAATTTGGTCAAAACTGGACAAAGCACGTTCTTTTCCTGTGGCCTTCATTTGTGATTTAAACAAAATACCTTGTGATCTGCAAACACTTTGAAAACGATACAGGAAAACTTATCGCTGCACTCAATTTAATTTCTTCCAGTAGATTGTTATCTATTGATCAATGTTGATGCGAAATTTCCAAATCACTCCAATCATTTTATCTTCATTGGTTTCATTTTCCTGTGTTTATTATCACTATTATCTGGTAAGAGTGACATACTACTTAAACGCTTTATTTGTAATTTTGAATCTTTTTAGTAGGGACAGTAGAATTTTGCAACTCCTGAAAATTTGAAATATTCAAGAAATCATGTAGAATAGACAGACGGCTCTTAACATTTTGTGAAGGTGTGCTTTTTAACTCACGAAATACTCGCGAAATGTGGACATTTTGCTTCCATCCACGAATTCTGAGCTATACTCAAGAAATTATACTATTTTATTCATTCATTCTTTCACGAAAATAATGCCTAAACAATAGAAATATATATATATTGTCTTCAAATATCTATCGTCGGACTCGCGTAGCACGGAGAAAGTTAGGATGTAGTACACTGAATCCTCCATAGATGGCACCAATTTTTGGAACATGGTTTGCCATCTAGCGGGGAAAATACGAATTGCATGATCACAATAGCGTTCATTGTGCGCGTTAGGCGGTATGCGCAGTTAAACGCTTGTTTTCGAAAATGTGGAGGAAGAAGTATGTGAAAACGGGAATAAATAAAAAAATAGCAGTATTAGTACATACTTGTTATTTCAAAAGAGATGCACTTTATCTAGGTTTTTAGCACCATGCATTAGTGCAAGGTTTATGTCTACAGTTTCAAAACGTCATTGCAAACCATTATTTACCATTTTTAGCCACTTAAGAAATTTACCCTTGGACTCAAGAAATTTTACCTTGCACTCACGATTAGTAACATTTTTACTTAGGAAATTTAGACACCTTTATTCACAAAAGTTTACTGTCCTTACTTATTAGTCTGCTCAAAAAACTTCGGTAAACTTTATTCGTATATGGGCCAGTCTAGTAACTGTGGACTTCGGCCCGTCACGATTCGCCCTTTAGCTATTAAAATCCACACCCATGTCCCTGCCGGGACTCTAATCCGGGACCTTCGAGTCGTTGGCCTACCGCCGTAGACCGCACGGCTACCCGGCCGGCATTAGTTTGCTCAAATATTTATTTCTTTTTGCTTACGATACGTATGTATTTGTTTGCATTATTTATCTAATTTGTAGTCTATCATACACTGGGCAAGTCCTATATTGCTTTTCCCGCTGTTCAATTAAAATAAACTAAATCAAATTATTATTTCGACTAATCTGAAATATCAACTTAAAAGAAGAATTTAATTTTAAAATCATAGAAAAATAGTCGATGTCTCCAAAAGAAAATTTTCTGCCGGCATTCATCCCAGAATACAACGAGGTCCTTTTCTTCTTCCTTTTGTGTAAATAGGGACTGACGATGGTTATCAGTAGTTTAGTGATAGTATTAGTAAGATTGCTTCCTCCTTAATCCTGTACACACCATTTTTTTCACACAATGTTATTAAATATTGTATGCTGGAAGATTTCTTACCTTACACCAGAGGGGTCCATTCCGAACAGTAAATACTTTTCAATGTCCATTTGTCATTGCGTTGATGACGTCAACAAAAGATTTTGCGGGATACTTATTAATCCAAAGAGCCATGTATGACTCAGCGAGCCCCTGACAGAAATCTGAGTAACAGTAGCACTTCTAATGTGAGGGAACGCAACACCAAACAAAATCGATATTCAGTAGGTCCTACTTTGCGCCGACATTTTAAATGCATATGAATTCAGTCAATCAGTTGTTGCCTGGAGAGTGGCGTGACACATTTGGTTCTAAATTGTAGTCGAATTTGATAAGCATTTTAAAATTTCCCCGGTATATAATAGCCAAACCTCAAATGTCATGGCCTAGTGAAGTCTAAAATGTTTTAGGTATCCTGCAGGCATAACGTTAAATTAGAAAATAGAAGGGCAAGGATTTTTTTTTCTAAGTGATTCACATGTTATGTCTCAATGCAACAACGGGTCTTTTGTATATTTTTCCTCTGCGTATGCGTATCCGTGGCTGCTAATTCCCCTCTCGCAAGAGACACTGGGATAGCATGACTTGCCCTAATTGGCTGCGGTTGTCACTAGAGATTTCCAATGATGGTGCACAAATTGATTTCTCTATACAGATACTCTTTGCTTTAATCGACACTATCTTCCAATTGCGTCATACACCGTTCAGCCAATGGTTTACCTGTATATACATATCCTGACCTTACACGATGTTCGTTATTTACCTGTTAAATGCTTCCACTTGAGTTTTTCTTTCCAAATAGTTTGATTTTTCCAAGCATTCATCCCAACATTTCTGAAGATTACAGTACTCCAATCGTTGATTGTAATGTGTAACATCTCCTTCCTTGAATAAGTTTAGTCTGCAAATCTGAAAGATATAATTTTTAAAGATTAATACTTTGAACATTACAAAATGGAATTCTGAATCATATAACTTTTGAAGATTAACACTTTGAATCTTGCAAAATTGGTGAAGTTCATGTCTCACTACATGCCATACGTTGACGGGTTTCTTTTATCTTACGTACAGGGTGTCTACACCCCTGGAAAACTCAGGGAATTTTATAAATCTGGAAAACTCACGGGATTCTATAACTTATGAGTGCAACCATAGACCTCATAATAGATAGACTTAGCATGCTTCCCCACTTCTGGCTGCGCAAAATCTAATGGGTTTTTGTACAGGAGCGCGCGATTTTGAATCCATCCGCTAGGTTGCACTAGCATCGACCTCATATTATATTAGATTTTGCCCAGCCAGAAATGGGGAAGCGTGCTAAGTCTATCTATTATAAGGTCTATAGTGAAACTCAGGGGAAATGTTGAGGTGGACCTGTCCACAGATGGTAAGAGGCAAGGTGGAGGTCGTGGGTTTGATACCTACTGTTGGCCGAATTTTTTTCAGTGTATCAAAATCTTCTATTTTAAAGAAATTGTTTTGTTTTTTTCACTTGTGAAATACCAATAATGTACAAGATGTTTGAACTGGGTGGTGTGCGATAAAAATGTCATTTCGTATTAGTTACATGTTCCACTATACTAAGAACTCAGGGAAATTGGAGAAAATTATCGTGAAAAACCAGGAAAACTCAGGGAATTTCAAGTCACAAAATTAGTAGACATCGGTATGTAACGTGACTAATAATAATAGTTGTAGTAGTAGTTGTAGTGCAGTTATAATGCAGTAGGTGGATGTGGTAGAAGGAAGAGGAGTTGTTTTTGTAGTGTAGTTGTTGTAGTGGTATTATTATTATTATTAATTGTTATAGGAGAAGGAGTTGTAGTAGTAGTACGACTATTAGTGTTTCCAACGTATTTCACTCACCTCGCACCAACAGGCGGGCAAATCAGCTAGTTAACAAACAACATTATCCTTACCAGTGACTGCAGAAACAGCTGAAGAGCAGAGTTTTATGTTTAAAAACTGGGTTTTCAATGAGTGCTTATGTAGTAAATTGTACTTTAAGGATTGTAATGTGACTGTATGATTATTCTTTCATAGATATTTGTACAGTATTACATGACTTTCGATATTTTGAATTTGAATTGTATTTGTGGCCTTTAGGCATCTTAGGCTCAGGCCAGGATAGGGAAGCGGAAAGGATTTGGATAGATATCGGCCAGGGCCTATGTTGAAGTTGCCATCCCGGCATTTGCCTGGTGTGGCTGAGAAAAAACTGGAAAAAACTCAGTCAGGATGGTTCGGCCGCTAAGATCGAATCCACTATCTCCCGAATGCTACGCAAACGCTCTACCACTGAGCTACGACAGTTCGGTGCGTCAGACATTATTTAAAAAGATTGTTAAATATGTTTATAATTAGAAAAGACAATTCCAATATGTTTTTACCTCAAGAGGATCCTTTCCTAGATAATGTGCTATTTGTCTTATAAACGTCTCGGAAAAGAACATTCCCTGAGGACCTCCAAACCCTCGAAACGCTGTATTTGAAGGTAAGTTGGTTTTACAACAATATCCAAAACATTCAACGTTAGGAATGTTGTACGCATTTCCTATATGAAATATAGCTCTTTCTAATACCTAGAAATAAAAGAAAGCAAAGCAAAGTAAGCTACAATTGCATATATATCAAGGCAAAAGAAAGCATAAGGTATATATTCAATCGATGAATTATTTTAGCATTTGGCACACAGGTAATGAATTAGATTAGAATCTTGCACTTAGAATAAACTAGGATCTTCCACTCACTTAGAATAAACTAGAATCTTGCACTTAGGATAAACTAGAATCTTGCACTTAGGATAAACTAGAACCTTGCACTTAGGATAAACTAGAATCTTGCACTTAGAATTAGAATGAACTAGAATCTTGCACTTAGAATTAGAATGAATTAGAATATTGCGCTTCCAAAAATGTCAGTCAAACATCTATTTCGATTGTTTGAGAGAGAAAAAATACAATGCCTGAAATATTGGACAGCGTTGATCAATTTATGCGACTGGAAGTTCATACAGAAGACAAGTTAATGCTGAATTGTTTCAAAATGTAATGTTTTCGTAAGTTTCTACAATCTGAAACGTGAATCTCTCTACTTAAATACAATAACAAATTAGTACTTACAGCTGGTGATAGATCAACACTGTTTCCGGCATTGCTGTAAATATGAACTTGTAGAACTGTGATTTCGCCATCTTTTGTAAAACCCACTTTATACTTCGCCATGAATGGATGTCTGGTGCCAGTAGAAATCATATCTTCATCTCTATCCAGCATGCAGCGCACAGGACGATTTAACCTGAAGCCAACAAAATACGGCTTACCTTATCTTAATAAATTAGATCATTAGATATAAAATTTGACAAACGGAACAAACAAATAATTATAAAATAGTTTAGACTTAGAAATGAATTCAGATAATATGGAAAGAGCGTGCTCGATAACAGACTGCAACACTTTCCCCATTTTTGGCTTCAGTTTGACCTTTAAACAAACCAAAACTCACTTGGTATATACTAGAATGGTGTGAACTATGTTGGAGCCAACTAAGATCCTGATAGCTACATTTCCCATCTCTGTTCCTTGAAGACTGATCGCCGAGGGACGTCATCCCTAAGAGGTGACAGGCTTAGGCCGAAAAGTTATCAGGTCAGCCTATAAGATCAAATTAAAATTTAAATCAGAGGACATACTACTTATTTAAGCAATACGTTATTCTTCCGTTCTACTTTGTAAGTTGAAGGGGCATCGAGAAACAATATCGTTACTTCTCCAACTCCGAACTGCATTACGTCATTATAACCGTGCCCAACATAGTTCACATCGGCCGTTCTTGAAAGAAACATTTCATGTCAGTTTCCTGCAAAATCATAAAACCCTGAAACTTCCACTACAGTTTAAAAGACGCATGTATTTCTATCCAATCGGCGAACTGTGAATAAGGTCTTCATTTGACATCCCAATGTACATTTCTTCGCTATATTCGGCAATCCAAGATGTCCCATACAACTAATATTATCTTCTCTCCCTCATTTCCTTCTTTTCATGCCGTGATTTAAGTTTATGATATTTATTACTGTTATTATTTCTCCGTTTCCTTCAGGAAGCTACTTTCTCAAGTTTCAGCTTCTTCTTTTTTCATTCTATTTTCACCATTCTGTTCTCTTTACAGGTTTCATTGGTTACTGTCCACTCTATGATCTGGCTAACGTGATATCGATTGTCAATTGTTCATAATGATGTTTAGTTATTCCTTGTAACTTTTCTCTCTCTCTTAATATTTCTTTTTTGCGAACTTACTTCTTTTTTGGATTTTCTTTTTTGGCACAAAATTTAATAAAAATGTATTATAGGTTGGAGAACTGGGGTTCGTAATTTTAATCTGGATTCCGGAATCAAAATGCCATTTCTCATGATTCTCGAATGTCAGAATATCGGAATATTGAGAACCCGGAGTATCAGAATTTCGGAAAGTCGAAATTTTGTTGTGTCGAAATTTCGTAATCACAAATATAAGACGTGACTTTTAAAAAATGGCAAGGTTAAAGGAAAAAGAAAAACAATCGGCGAAAAGAAACTGTCGATTAAGTAATAGAATACAGAAGATCTTCTCTGCAGTCCTTCCACGTAAGTGTTCGGAATTTCGGGAAGTTGAAATACCCGAAAGTTCACAATTTCCGAAATTTTAGAGAGTTCCGAATGCCGGAAATATCTTCGGATATTCGAAGACCCCTATTGGAAACTAAAATATAGCAAAAACTATTAAACCGCTATCATGGACAGTAAACCGAGTATATGAACTACGTATAACTCACTTTGTAACACTTACTTTTGAGCAGCGACAGCTACAGGAAGGAAAACAACACTAGCACGTGTTTCCTTTCCACCAAAACCACCACCCATTCTTTTCACACGGCACACAACTCTGTTGTTTGGTACTCCTAACGCATGCGCTACCATATGCTGAAAAGGAAAAGAAGAAATTCATAGTTTAGTTCCAATCTGTTGGCTATGCATAACTTTTTCAAATACGAAACAAAAGACACTCAACTAAATTATTAGCATAGCAAACAAAGATGCTTTAAGAATGATTCAGTCTTGGCTCTAAATTCTTGTGTTTTATCTCTGTTGTATGCAAAAGGATCAAGCACTAATACCTCTACAACTACAATATGATATGCCTTGTATATGTAAAAATTCTTGATCATCAGTGAGGAACAGGAATTAATTTGAGAAGTAAGCCGAAATAGAATGCAAAATTGAAAAATAAGAAAAAGAGACAAAAGGATACGAAAAGCAGGGAAATTGTGGAGATCAGTGTGCCAAACTATAGCGGTAAACATATAATACATATGAGGATATGGACCAATACAGAATAAACAGACAGAAAGAGGCGGATGTGCTCAAACCCTCTACAGGATAAATAAAAGAAAATAAATAACAATAAATAGTAAAATAAAGATTCAACAAGAAATAAAAAAAATTGAATTAAAACGATAAAGGAAAAATGAAGTAGTTAATACGTGCCAGTGGGAAGAAACAGCAAATTTCATGAAGTTATTCCATACAATTCTACATATAACTACAGACTGTAGACTGTTGAAAAACGGTTATACTCTACCTACACTGAGATGATCTCCGTCAAATTTTGTGTCTGTTAGGCGCTTACGATAACAACAAACATGCTCAAGCCGATATTATTTACTGTTTCCCCAGATACGACCAAAAATGGAAATAGAAATATTCAATTCTTACTAAAAGATGAACCATAATAAAAGTAATTAAAATGCGGTAGCTCAACTGAACTAAATCGAATAGAAACGATACTGATATAGGAAAATTATCTAAACACCAGCCTGTTTATTCTTAGAAGTATATTAGCTGCTAACACTGATATAAACCAGAGTCATCTGAGCAGGTTCTTTTCTATAAAACGATGCATATTTTTCAAAGTAAATGATTTGGACTTACATTCTCTCTTATTACTTTACAAAAACAATATGCATAAACAAATCTTAGCAACTATTCCGCGAATATATTCATATCACAGTACAAGTTACCTATGTAAAGTATAGCCTTGACGTGATCTCGACGAAAATTTGAATATGTTCCTTCGGAAAATGCAGTAATAAAATATTTCCAACTTTAAATAATAAAGGTCTATTTCACGCAAAAAAAAATATTTGTAATAACTACATAACCTTGTTCACTTGTAGGCCTTCAGAGAGCAAAACATCAACGATATTAGCTTTCCTATTGCTCAATGGCTACTCCAATTCATAAATTCTTATCCAAAGCCGTTTCTTTGCACAGAACAAAAGTTCCAAATCAATTCTTCACAGCACAAATGAAATATACTGTATAAGTCATTAGTCATTTGAAAGTTTAAAAAAAAAATCGAATAAACAAACCTGTGTTTCCGTTGGATTTTGAGAGGAGCAGAAAATTTCCATCTCATCATCTTCACCCTTCGGCACGGCAATAGTGCACTGCGTCTCCAAATAGAAATGTTCTTGTCCACCCATTTTCGCTTCCCCCTCCACAATATGGTCAGCAGCAACAAATGCATTCTCTACGTCACCTTTCTTCAAATGTTTGGTAAATGCGTCAAAATACGAATTATGTTTAATTGCATCCTACAACATGAATAAATAAATGTAG
>JAGDQP010036233.1:968-19160 GCA_022664845.1 Lepisma saccharinum | reverse complement strand
CTCAATCAATTCATACAGTCTTAAACGTGCCCATGATGATATAAATGCAGATAGGGTTACGTTGGAAAATGGGAGACGCGTGTTTTCATTCTCCACGTCTTTGTATGTAACAATAAGGGATTCAGCCCCGACTGGGCCACGGTGCTAACCTCATATTGAGGAGCCAGTAACAAGTTTAATAATGACTGACTGTCTTCTACTATTTTTGTCTGAGGCAGATCGGTTCGCTGCCCGAATTTACCGAAAAGTGAATTTAAAAATATTTTTGATATCCACCTCAGACCTGGATTCAACTCAACGTTTTCGTACTTCATTTGCAGTTCTTCTTTTGATTCATACTGATGTATGTATTCCCGTTTTTCTTTTTCTGTAACGCACTCTGAGGGAAAGCCACTTGCTTCCTGTTTCATGGTGAGGTAGTTATTCACATAGTCCTTGCACAGTCCTTCTTGCATTTCGTATTGCCATACCTCATGGATCTTATCGACTTTATATCCACAGGATATGGCTTTTTTTAATTCGGGGGTGCAGAACGTCCCGCGAAAACACCGTTGGTCCTTGTTGTGCCCACATTCCCCGTTGTTGTGTTCTTCCATACACGTGCGACATAGTCCAAACATGAGTTTGCGCTTGCACGTATAGGGATGAACAGGTATTGCGAGGGATGTCGGGGGTTCCACGGTACAGTCATATAATCCCTCGCAATCTTTCAACTCGGGGAAATCTTTCCTGTACACCTTTGGTTGACCCACAGGCAGGGGTTTGCGAGCCATAACCCATGGGTACAGCGATGTTACATCCAGGTACCGTAGTCGCTCCGAATCGTTACAAGTGTACAGGGATCGGAATACTTCTGTTCTGCCACCCTTGAACGCGTGTTTGGGTACAAGGCCTGCCTCCAGATCAGCGCACTCAGTTCGAATAAACTCCTGCATGGCACTATCGTGCTTGACGTACTCGTCCCAGGCGCATTCCAATATTTCAATGACCTTGAACCCTAGTCGTTGAAGGTACTGTTTTTTATTATTCCATCGGGTAAAACGTTGTTCAAGACTTTCCCCTTCTCCGAAGGGTTCGTGCCTAAGGTTTGGGTAGGTACGAGGGCACCCATGCCACAGGCAATCCAAGAATTTATACGCATAGAGTTGCGACCCTTCTTTTGCATACCCGTCTAATTTATACGGGCCCGCATGGACCTCTCCTCCATTTGCTGCGTGTATAATTTCACGGTTGTGCACCCGGGACATGTGCGTTAGCCACTGAAGGGCTTTTTTGCTCTGGCGGTCTCGTTTCTGGTAGCCTAATGGAGAGATTACAGGTATGCTGTCTTCCGGCATGTACAGAGTGCGATACACACGCATAGCCAGACTAGCTATTGTTGCGCTTGATATAAAACACTGAATTCCATCGGTTCGTTCTTCAATAATATTTGAGAACTTTATAACCGCCGCAGACAAAATGGCGACGTCGTTTTTACAGTAGGCCAGTAGTTCCTTCTGCATGTCAAAGGTGTAGTTTTCGTCCTGACTACACTCGTTATGCCATTGCTTCAATGCATCGTACTCCTCTTGGCTACGACCCTCCGCGTCAAACATTGTGAAGGGTGGAATTGGACCCGTATAGTTTTGGTTTTCCACCGTGTTGAAAAGGTACGGGAATTCATCTTTTCGTAAATTGATATCCAATCCAAGGGTTTTCGAGAGACTTGCTAGTTTAACACCCATGTAGGCATAGGTGTCCCGGAAGACAACGCGGTTTTGCAGCGACATTTGAATGATTTTATTCCCTTGGGCAATCATATGAATCTCCTTGCCCAGTCCTTGCTCCTCTATCGCTGTTCGTGCCACCAGTATGCTGTCATAACGGGACGCATTGTGCGCTAAACATACCGTACGTCGAAACTGGTCCCGTTCCTCCAATACGTGTTCAATAAACTCATCCATGGTCTTGAAACAAAAGTCGCGAATACCCCCGTTGTTAGGATCCCCGCAGACCATGCATGAGGCACCAGTGTCCTTATCTTTACATTTATGACATCGGTGGGATGCACAGACAAGATTAACTTCATGTCGGCGGTCGCCCTTTGTGTCTGGAGCAAGGAGCAGAGTCTCCACATCATAGATAATATATAAATATTTATCTTCCCTTTGCATGTCCAATTTTCTAATGAAGCACTGGTGCTGTGGGAGTACGTGCTTCTGGCACAGTTTACAATAATACTGGCCACATTCCTGCGCGGTTTTCCGTTTTCTTGTATCTATAAGGGCTAGGCAGTCGGGGCATTACTTAAACCTGTCACATACCGACCTACCTTTCTTTGTGGCCTTTTTATGATTGGTTTTACAGGCCATGGAGTGAAACGTTCTATGGCAATCCTCGCATTTAAATCGTCCCTTTACCTCATCCTTGATAGTATGGCGGGCTTTGCAAAACGAACAGGTATACTTGCATTTGTGTCGTAGTCTGTCGCGATACCCTGTAAGACACATATCACAGTACCAAATGACCCGTAGGTATGAGGTAATATAGGTAATCATACTGTAATGTCCGTAACCCGTTTCCTCGTCCTTGGTGTACTGAATATATAAAGCGGTTTCTGCAGGAGGACCTGCGTACATTACTCTCACTTCTCTTGTATCCGGGTTCCTCTCATATACTACAATTCTGTACTGCGATCCCAAATATTGCTGGAACAACTCGATTTCCTCTCGCCCGCAGCCGTTTGTTGCTTCCACATCAATCCCTCAATCCCTGCTCTTTCACACAAACGTTGGGCTTCCCTTCTCCAGAACCCGCGTCCTGTTGCTTTGCTCTTCATTTCCCGTGCCCTATTGTTTTTCACGGGCTTACTCCTTTTCCTATCTGCACGGGTCTTCGCCAAAACCAACGCCTGTGGGAAGCATAGGACCGATTTCGGAGGTGACACGGTATACTTGGAGAGGAAACCTGTTTTCTCCATGATCCTGTTACGTCGTTGTGATGCTTTTCCCATTCCCGTACGCATATCTACCCAGTGTAACTTTATCACCACGTGACCAAATAAAAATGTCTCATTCGAGTTGATAACGTTTTCTATAGCTGATAAAATTACAGCTGGGGATAATTCATCCCGTTTCCGCCAACCCACGTACATTGGACGATCGATTTCACTAGCAGTACTCTCGATCGTAATTCCAACGTACGCGGATGGGGGCAGGTCAGGTATGATGTTTGCTAACGCAAATTGGAAAAGCTCATTAACATACTCCTCTGGATCAACAACATTAGCGCCTGCACGGTCAATCTCAATGAATCTCCCTTCCATCCCAAAGTGAGGGTACCGTCGACGTTGACGAGATATAATGCGAAAGTTACCATTTCCTTGCGTTCCGGTGCCTTGCATATTGGTGGTGGGGGGAACAAACGTTTCCCAATCCGGGAGTGGTACCGTCTTTTTTCTGTGCTCGGATTCTATTTCCTGTTCGTTTATGTTAAACATATTCACATCACCTGACGGACCTGGCTGTACGTTGATGTGATTAGCATCATCGTACAGACAGGCTAACGTCGGTTCCTTTGTTTGTCTCACCACACCTTCATTCCCTGTCCCAATATCTACGGCAGGTGTAGGATGCTCTGTATGTTCGGGTTCATGAGGGGTGAACGTACAGGGAACCCTTTCCTGATGCGTTGGATTTGGAGGAATGCTATCCTGGATATCTACGGATGATTGTACACCACCTACAGAGCGCAGTATATCTTCCTGCAAATCCAGCGCTACCTCCACCATGCGTTGCCGTTCACGCGCATCCCTCTGCTCACTCTCCAGAGCAACTTCTTCCACGATGGAAGGTAGAAGTGCGTCAACGGCTTGTGCTTCCACCTCCTCCGGTTGGTCAATCCAAGTCGGGGGTGGAACACCTCTGCCATAGTTCAGTGGTGGGGTTGCTGGATTCAACATTAACCAATTCCAAAATGCATAGGCCTCGGTTTTGCCTAGCATTTGAAGTATAGTGTTGCGATGAATTCGCCCCTCCCCAATTTTTCCCGCATGACACAAGTCATAAAACCGCCGTTGAACCTCTTCAATATACGATTCAAATTCAACCGACCGCGCCGCGTAAAGATCCAACACTTGCCCGCCCAATTGGCATAAATGCAGTATTTCATTTATCATGTGCC
Organism: Lepisma saccharinum; assembly: GCA_022664845.1. NCBI lineage: Eukaryota > Metazoa > Arthropoda > Insecta > Zygentoma > Lepismatidae > Lepisma > Lepisma saccharinum. Next base: position 14,999 of record JAGDQP010036233.1, on the reverse strand, counting down.
AGCAATACTCTAAAAGATTTTGTATAAAGCGGTACCTTACCTCGGGCCGCAACGTGCGTAGACCAAGGGTCTCCCACTGGGTCAGGGTTCTCCAGGCCTCTAGCCAGTCATTTGTGGAGTGTAGCGCTCCGTGTTCGAAACTCTCTAACACAACGTCTATTGGATTCATCGTGTCTGCAAAATACAAAGTAAAGGCGCACTTTGAGTTACACAACAGTAAACAGCACGTGCTTGTAGTGTTAGTGATTTACTTCAACTGGTTATGATTGTACTCTACTTGGTATATATGTACTTCTAAAGGTAAGTTAGTATTCCTGTGTATAGGGTCTTGAGCATGCATTATTTTCAACAGTCTTACGTATGCAGGTGTGTGACTACAGCTGTGGATGGTATTCATTGGTCTCATGCGTAGGTGACGATGGTGATTCTTACTACTTCTACTAGTATTCAAATGTTTACACGTACCTTCTTTTCTGGACTGCTTGTTGACTCTTACTCGCATCTAGTGGTTTGCCGTGCTCGGTTCTGGTGCTTTGCCCTGTTCGGTCTGCTGACACCTGCAATGAATAAACCATACTTTAGTCTATTGTATCAGCTTTGTGTACGGGTTAGTTTTACTGATATGTGAGTAAACTTACGTACCTTTACATTGTTTTCTTTCCAGCTCTCCGTGGGCATGCTCTTGTGGAATTTGATTACTGTTACTACTACTACTACTTGCAGTCCTATGCTATTCTTTTCCTACGTTTACACGTACCTTATTACCCTTTTCCGGGTCCCTTTTCTACCTGAGTTGATCAGTTGGTATTGGTGTTTTACAAAGGCTTTTTGGTGGGTTGATCAGGTGTTCGTGTCTTACTCCAGCTTTTGGAATTCTGAAACAGATGAAATCATAATTAATCTATTATACCAGCTTTTGTGTACGGGTTTGTCGAAGTTATGTTTTTTTATTACTACATTAGTGTGTTGCTACGCAGACGTACCTTTAGCTATTGCCCTTTATTCCCGCTAACGTAGATGGCTCTCGTAGATTTATGTTATCCTTGCAGGTTCTCGGTAGTGTGCGTCCTTAACCTTCTCTCTGAAAGGATACCACACAATGTGTTTTAACGTTATGTCTCGTACTACATCCTTAAGTACATAGCTAGATTTTTTGACACCTTCCCTATCTATGTTTTTTTACCCTTTTTTAGAATCCTTGTTTAAATACATTTTTTATGATATGTTCCATCTTTGAACCGTCTTGTCTCCTCCTCCTTCTCCCCACTACGTACACCGAGCACCCTGGCGACATATTCATAGCATTTAGGTAATATTATTACATAGCAATGATTATTAATTTTAACGGTTATTGTTCTACGGGTACGTTGTAAATATGGATCCAAATCGTTCCTCTCAATACTTGTAATATAACATAGCATAAACGGGTATTCTAAATCAAAAGCATTGTTATCCAGAATAGCTCTAAGAATTATTTATGGATTAAAAGAAATTCACCAATTAAATATTTTTTCTTCCATCATGATTAGATAAACAATTATTACAATCCATGATGAGGATTTTGAGTTATAACAATTTTAAGTTTACAAACGAAATGCTGCAATGTTACCTTCGACATAAAGCTCTGGCCGACACCTTCCCGATATTAATAAACAAGTATTACAAGAAAAACATAAACATGTGTTTATGTCCAGTTGCTGCTAAAAATAAAATTAAATTGAAGAAAGGGATGAAATGATTCCAAGTGTATATAAAGCACGTTTCTTACAGTACTAGAAAATGAATTTAAAAACAGAAAGGAAAATACATGAAGTTAGGAATGAACTATAGGCGATTTGCGGTTATCACACACTACAGTGCATAATCGTATGAGTACAAGAAAAAGAGGGAGAAAAGTACCATGAATTAAAAACTTATTTGAAATAATAAACATCCATAGAGATAAAAAACGTTATGTTATTGTTACATAAATTACATTGCAAAAACTCAAGATGACAACTAAGGACAGCTCGGATTTTGGTGAACATCCAACACTTGTTCAGTGTTGCAGTCTTTTTTGGGAACCTGAAAGTTGCGAGGAGGGTCGATTTCATGAAGATGTGCAGTCTTCTCTCCTCCTTGTTTCCACTACGTACATTCTGAACCCGTTTACCATCGTTCCTCCGCGCATTGACATTAACTACAAGTGTACATGATTCACTTGTCCATTTTTCACAACTTTTGAAAAATTCGAATCGCCCTATCTCAAATTCGAGTTGACCTACGTTGTACGTACTATTAATTTCGTTCTTAGACTTCTGAACCTATTTGTTCCATGTGTTTTCGAATTTTCTCGAAATTTGACACTTCGAACTCTCGTATCTCGAGAACCGTTCGAGCTAGAGCAAATTTGACCCAAAATTTCGAACCCCCCCTGGCGACGACCCAATCCCCGTACATTTGGTCTTCCGGACCTACATACAAAGTTTCAAGGTCCTCAAACCATTTTCAAATTTCAAAACGTTCAAACCTTGAACCCTTTTTTTTCTCTCCCTTGTTACCACTACGTACATTCTGAACCCGTTTACCATCGTTCCTCCATGCATTAACATTACCTACAAGTGTACATGATTCACTTGTCCATTTTTCCCATCTTTTGAAACATTCGAATCGGCCTATCTCGAATTCGAGTCGACCTACGTTGTACGTACTATTAATTTCGTCCTTAGACTTCTGAACCTATTTGTTCCATGTGTCAAGTTTTCGAATTTTCTCGAAATTTGACACTTCGAACCCTCGTATCTCGAGAACCGTTCGAGCTAGAGCAAATTTGACCCAAAATTTCGAACCCCCCTGGCGACAACCCAACTCCCGTACATTTGGTCTTCCGGACCTACATACAAAGTTTCAAGGTCCTCGGACCATTTTCAAATTTCAAAACGTTCAAACCTTGAACCCTTTTTTTCTCTTCCTTGTTATCACTACGTACATTCTGAACCCGTTTACCATCGTTCCTCCATGCATTAACATTAACTACAAGTGTACATGATTCACTTGTCCATTTTTTCCAACTTTTGAAACATTCGAATCGGCCTATCTCGAATTCGAGTCAACAGGTTGTACGTACTATTAATTTCGTCCTTAGACTTCTGAACTTATTTGTTCCATGTGTCAAATTTTCGAATTTTCTCGAAATTTGACACTTCGAACCCTCGTATCTCGAGAACCGTTCGAGCTAGAGCAAATTTGACCCAAAATTTCGAACCCCCCCTGGCGACGACCCAACCCCCGTACATTTGGTCTTCCGGACCTATATACAAAGTTTCAAGGTACTCGGACCATTTTCAAATTTCAAAACGTTCAAACCTTGAACAATCCTTGTTACCACTACGTACATTCTGAACCCGTTTGCTATCGTTCCTCCATGCATTAACATTAACTACAAGTGTACATGATTCACTTGTCCATTTTTTCCCAACTTTTCGAAAATTCGAATCGGCCTAACTCGAACTCAGGTCAACCTACGTTCTACTATCATCTGTTCTTTAAGATTGGTAATTGCAACCGACCTTGTGAAACATTCTACAATTACATTGCACTTATATTTGTTAGTACATACCTCTGTATTGTTTTCTTTCCGTTCCAATGTTCACTCTTATCACTGTTCACTAGTTCACTAACCGTCTCACAATAACTGCATGTTGCTTGCGATCAACATTATCTTCCCTGTTGTCCTGGCCACTCCCCCTCAACCCATCCTGTCTCTGATTAGTTAACAATCTTACGTTTTCTGTTCTCTCCTCCCATCCTGTTAAGAAGCTACCTGAACCTTCCCCCTTCCCGATTGCCAGCTACCATCCTTTCTCTTCCTACTTTTTTTGATGCAAAGCGGACAGATTGATGATACACTTCGTATGACGTCCCATTTTTTTTACGGTATTTGTGATTCAATAGTGTTCTTTCAATTTCAGTTGCGATGTCTTCTTCTGTGCTAAGTCGGAGGGTCTGACACGTTTCAAAATCATGCTACTCCCGTACATTGTTGGCTCCCTATTCATGCAATCCTATTTTTATAAAGAGATAAAGAAAGCGTTTTGTGCACCACAGACAAGCCGTCACTACGACCATCTTTCTAAAGAGAGGTACCGCTCTTAGAATTGCATGATGGATTATCATCCTAACTGACATCGCTTCTAGACCTACCATACGAGACAATTGTAGGCATTGAATATGCTTGACAACACCAGTAATTTCAAATCATCTGTCATTCCATTATATACCATGACCAACCGTTATGGCTGGTAGCTTCTTAACATCATGTATTGTTACGCATCTTCAACTGTGTCATCCATCATAAAACTCTTAACAATACTGCTGACAGCTACTGTTAAAAGTCACAAGCTTAGCCCATTCAACCGTCACGCAGAATCATTTATTAGTCCCACATCATAAATCCTCACATTGTGTACAATATTCTTACATGTCAGGTAGACATCGTCTTTTAAAGGATTATCCATTTCTCTATTTCAAAAGGCACGCACAGATTGGGCTAGCCTTCTCCTTCTACCATTGTTCAGGCAAAGATTCAAAGCGTTCTTTCAAATCTTTATTATCCACCTTTTCATGCCTAGTTCTATAACAAGTCAAAATCATACGTACATGCTTCATCCGTCAAGCCTTGTCACTTGCCCCGCTGACAATCGATCTATCATTCTATAGAAATTCAAAGCGCTCAGTTAAATTAAAACCCATTCTTACATCCTTTCCTAAACCATGAGTGGTTCGCATTGTCATATTTCATCCGAAACATTAATTCTCCTCTGAGACCTTAATCTTATCATTGACGCTCATGTCCTTTTCAAACACAACTGCCTTCCTAACACCGCTTTGTCCAGATACCACATCCAATAAACCATTCGTCATTCCCAACGTCTGATATTAAAGTATTCGTCTCATTCTAAGGTCACGTCTAGTTATATTCATGTCTTACAGGTACATGGACATCATCCATCAACCATTGCTAGCATCTAACGAACCCATTGTGACATTAATCTTTACAAAACCTATCGCAATCTCTCTTCATCTGCCTTTCATCGTGGTCAACTGACTGCCTTGTCGCAAGTGAGCAGATAAGGCGATTACACCGTCACGTACGACCATATAACATTTCCCAATGAATAGAAGGCATTAAACCAAGTAGAAGAAAGATGGCAAAATTCCTTTGTTCAACAAAACATTGTAAAGTCTCCTATGCCCTAGTATATCGTCACCCACCATTGTAGCGGCACCGCTTTGTTCATGTCAAACTGACAGCACCTGTCAAAAGTGACGAGATAAGCCGATTAAAACGTCAAGCAGGATCATTTCTCATCCTCACATCATTAATCTCTCCATTGTGTACAATAATCCTACATGACAGGTGAACATGGTCGTTTTGCGAACAATAGAGGCGGTATTACAAAGGGCACACACAAAGTGTCTCGCATTCTACTAAGGTGCTCAGGAGTACCAAGGACACTCTGGTACTTAATTTGATAGGAGGCTGAGTGGACCTCGCGGAGCGCCAGGCATGGGAACACTGCGAGAAAGTCTCCAGTGTCCTGGCCTTGATTTGAAGCCGGGCCGCCCGATTCGTAGTCAGACGCGCTACCGCCTGATCAGGTAGCGCGTGGGAAACTTCTTTCTTTCTTTTAACTGCAGACTCCTATATCTTGACCCCATTGCGTTAACTAATCTTTTCTTGTGATATCCCGCAGTCTTGTTTATTTTATTTTACTTTATTTTTTTTACTTTTTGTTTATTTATTTGCTTTTTATTCTTTTAAGGTTGATGCCATTTCTTCTTATAAGTAGTCCTTTGTCAAGATAGGTTGTACCAGGTCGATATACTGTAGTTAAGATGACAGTTTATGAAGTTCATCCGTTTCCTCTTCAGACTGGTCCTTATTCAAAAGAATTGTACGAAAACGATACACATGAATAGAGAATAAAGTTGATGATGCTTCTTATTAGAAGTGATACTTCACTTCTAAAAAGAAGACAAGTATTGAAGTCAAAAGTCAAGCCAAGTATTGAATCAAGTGCATAAATACTTATATATTTAGTTAGCTTGTACTACTAAATATGCTACTAACATTCATATAATTTCGAACAAAATTAGATCCAAGTACAGGTATCTCATATTTATTTCACTTGATAATCAGTTTAAGAGCATAGACCTTTTGTAGTTTCACATGTCAGTTTCTTTGATATAAACAATCGATCCATACCATGCGTACAACTAATTTTCATATACCATACTTCTCAACTCTTAAGTGAGGACTCCAGGAAAACATTCTTTGTTCAATTTTAGCCAAATGGAGATAAGATTTTGTTTGGTCTTGGAAGAGTCCTTTAAAGAAACTGTCATGCATGAGAGAATATACATAGCCCGTCTCTATATACAAGGAAATCTTTATATGATGTGCATGTATATGTAATGTTGATTATGGACATTTTAAACGCTCTTCTGTAAAATCTAGAAAATGGACAAAGTACGTCTTTAGTAGTGTTATTTTACAGCTTTCCAGAACATATCACTCCAATTATAATCAATTGACAACAAAGCTATCGACATACTCATTCCATTAATTATTCAAAGTTTTACAACATCAAAAGCATATATTTATTAATAGACAATTACCAATTAACACATGAATGATCTAAGCATCTTGGTCTGTGATTAGTATCTATTCATATCATCAAATCTGATATAACATTTCTATTCAATCTTAAAATTCATAAGAGGTCTCTAATCTTTCAACAAACGACCATACTGATTTCCTGAAGTCTCATTAGCAACGTCATAAACAAGCTATCAACGCTCCGTTGCTATGTAGATCTATGTTATCAAGTATCAATCTCCAACAGCCTGGATTTTTGAATCCGAAAGTAAACCTCCATGTATTAATTGTAATGGAAATGCCATAGCTTTATTGTTGTGAATGTATTGATTCATTTAGTATTTGAAAGATCTTGTACCTCTGAAGGTAATGTTTCTCATAGTCCTGTGATGCTACGGGCTTTTGATTAGCAGGGAAAAATAATCACTTCTATAATAGTGGGGTGATATGGATTTTCTATTTTCAGCATGGATATTGTTCATTATTTTATAAATTCCAGAACGTCATTAATTTCACTGTTCAAGTCATAAACTTAGTTCAAATGTAATGATCCATGATCTGAAGAAACTTACTGTAACTTAAAACGTTTTGACAATTAGTTATTATTTTATGTGAATATTCTATTACAAACTATCACGATATATTGTCTGTTGGTGGAATAATATGAAGTAAAAGAAATAACAATATGTAATTTCTACTTTTAAACACATCAATTTTGTTGTTTTCTTTTCTAAGTTTTTGTTTATAGGCTGAAGAGGCAACTTTGGTCTTACGTAGGACCAATAGAGCCTCGTTTGAGGTATCATCCAGGAATTCGCCAAGTGAAACTAGAAAACGCCTGGAAAACCTCAGTCAGGATAGTGAGCGGATTGGCTCTAATCCGCATGCCTCCCCATTGCTTACCCAAAGTCCACGATTTATCCACCTTGGACCACAGGATCATGCAAATATCGCATAGACAACCTATTATTACCCCTATCTTTAGCTGGCCTTCCTCTAAATTTCAACATTTTATTAAAGTTTTATTTGTTAACGTTGTGAATGCCGAAAATATCAATTAACGCAGTTTCTATAGTTCTTAAATTGACCAATGTGACATTTTTTTTCAATTGTATAAAGTCTTCCTCCTGTCTTAGATGTGAAATAACATTCCAAATTGTAACTGTTTTTTTAGCCTCTTTTCTCACCACCAGCTTGAAATTTCGGTTTTATTTTGATAATTATTTTTGTTCATGTTCAATATCGGATTTGTTTGTGAACCTCAGACGGACTTTCAACCCGCTCTGGAAAATATTGTGGTTGCCTATCATACTAATGCAGTTTGTCGTCCTTTCCTTGTTAAAATTATGACGCAGCTCTTTTATTCTGAACAGGCTAAGTATGTCTTACAAACTGCACCAAAATGCTTCACTGATTTCAATAATCGTAAATTATAAATTTGGAATGAGAAATAATATTGCGTCTGGGAAAAGGTTCGTGGCGTTTTTTAGTAAATTTCAACTGGTTTTTAGTAAATACCAACTGGGAGTAGCTCATGGTGGACGATTCTCTTCCAGTCCCACCATACACACAGCATCACCTTGTTCGGCGTCAATCCGGGCTTCGCGAACCTCTTGTGCCGGCTCACCATCCCTTCTCCACGATCTTTTACGCTTCCGATTGTCGTACGTGATACATTTTTCATCACTGGTTGTGACACGTTTCAGAAATGGCTCGTTTTCATAGCGTTTCAGCAGCACATCGCATATGTTCATTCGGTCTATCATGTTTTTCTCGCTCAACTCATGTGGAACCCATACATCGAGCTTCTTTTTGTAGCCAGCTTTGTGTAAATGGTTCAACATAGTTTTGTGGTCAATGCCTAGCTCCATACCAATATCGACACTGCTGATATGCTTTTCTTGCTGGGCCTTTTCAAGAGTTTCATCAGCTTTTTCAGTGATTGGACGACCAAAGCGTGGCTCATCTTTCACATCAAAATCACCAGAACGAAAGCGAGCGAACCATTCCCGCGCAGTAGATTTTGATAAAGTACCTTCTCCGTACACAGCACAATTTTTTTCACACGCTTGCGCAGCGTTCTTCCCTTTGTCGTAGTAATATTGCAAACTATAGCGCAATTTAACATTACTGTTCTTCATTTTCACACGCACACAACTTTCCAACCACTGCGCCAATTTCGCTGTTTATACACTCACAGTAACGGTCGAAGTGTCACCTTTCCAACGAGCGTTTAGTGGTGACACTGTGATCTGTGTTTCCTGAGGTATTTGCAATTGACGCCATCTATCGGGGAAACGCCACGAACTTTTTCCCAGACCCAATATCTAATCTTCAATCAAATTAATTTTTCCATTCAATTTTGTAATTGTGAATTGAATTGGGCTTCCTTACGTCTAACCAAAAGACCTTAGAAAATATTTTATTAAATCAAATTTTCTAAAGAATGTGATAGGATTCGACTTCTTCGACAAATTGGGAAGTTGCTCCCGGCGTGGCGGCCATCTTGACTTGCTTCAATACCACTAGACAAATAAGAAATAAAAGCGCTGATTGCTACTTTCCTTATCCGTTTCAAGGAAGATGTACCAGCTGAGGACTACCATTTCTCAAATTTGAAATAAACTTAGACCAAAGATACCAGCGAAAGCTTAGAAATGCAAATTAAATAAAGAAGATGGTACGAAAGTTTATCAAATTCATTATGACTTGTATAACATTATGACAAACAACAAAACAAAATTAATAATTGATGCATTTAATTACTTCTAAAGTATTTGTTACTGGTATTTGTCCAAGAATATTCTTCTATAACAGTCTGCAGGTAAATTGTAAAATATTTTAGAAATTTGGGGGGGGGGGAATCACAATTAAAACTAGCTTTGTTACCTAGAAAAGAAATAGTTTAATAGGACATTCAAATATTTATTATTCGAATTGTAGTCAGACGTATTTTCCATTAAGGGGAAGAGGTACAGTTAGACAGTATACTAACATTTTTGGTCGTATTTCAAAAACAAGAAAGTCAATTTGAAAAAGCCCTAATACAGAACTGCCTAAAGAATGTCTCCTTCATTTAAAAATGTAATGGGAATTTTAGGAGCAAAACTGACCTTGTAGCATAATTTTAAATGTAGATGCTCTTGACGCCATACATTTTAAATGGGAGAGAAATATGGAGAAGAAAAAAAATATTTTTTTTCGTGTAAAATGTGGCTTTTTTTAAAAAAGACTTGATCGAAAACTTCTTTTTACTATCCTCTTTCACTTTATGTATTTTCCCCTCCACTCTATGTACCAATTCTTTGTGAGGCTATTAAAAATGAAATTCCTATAGTAATATATGGGCTTCTGACTTTCCCATACCCTCCACCAGATGCTCATATTTACGTTAGGGTTTCTTTTCCTCTGCCATGTTCGTACTTCCGTGGTGACCACTGACCAGTGTGCGTGGGGGAGGTATACAAGAGACTGGCTGGTATCAAATGACACTAAAGGGTCGTGAGCAGAGTTCCCTCCCTCTTTCATTCATCAGAGCAAGGTCGTCAATGACGTCAAAGAATATATGGCTTATGCCACGTATGCACTTGAAGTATTTTGTCGCAAATCTTGGATTTCTCCACAAACCGACCGCGGTCAGTTTTCAGACAGAAGTCTTTGGATTTTTGTCTCCCGGCCGAGATGGAAGACCCAGACAAGGGTCCTCTGGTGTGGACGAAAAACAAGGGGACAAATGTCTTCCACGGCTTAGTTTGGTGCTTCTGCCCAGTGGCGTAGGTAAGGGGGGGGATATGGGGGATATATCCCCCCCCCTTGACTCCAACTTTATAAACTTAGAAGAAGAATATTTCAACAAGAAAAGAATGAGGTTGTAATTGGAAACATATAATTCTTAGTTAAAATATAAAATTCATTGTAAGGGCGGTAACAGCACTATAGCTTATGACCGTCCCAATATAATTGTAAGTTTATTCATAAACAGACAAGGTTTGGTACATTCTGCGTTGTAGTTTCACATTTAGGTAGATGTGGTAAATAACCATTAGGTCAACCAGTAATATAAAAATTATTTGACAATGATATCAATAGCGCCGGTAAAATGATAGAAAAAAGACGATTTCTAGAGACAATAATGAAAAATGTAGTAATTCCTGTACTGGATAGTCCCAACGAGGGTAGAACGGAGAAAATTTTGAACATAAAACATTTTTGTTGAACTTTCTACGTAGAAAACTAACTTTTAACAGACGCTCTCGTTATATTACATATGAATTATAAATTACACACATTGGAGTTTCGGTTGTAAGATGTAATGCGATCTTTCAGATCATAAGGAAAAGGGAGATGATACAATTTTGGTTAACTTTATTTTCTGTTTATTGGGCAATGTTAGGTTGTTAGTAACTTTTGATTTCTACCTGTCACGATTATACAAGGGCAACGCTTGTTAAATTTCACAAACATCCATGCCCCAGGTAGAATTCGAACCCGCAACCTTGGAGACGCTGGCCTAATGCCTCGGACCACACGACTACCTCCGTCAGCTATAAGAGGAGAAGAGTCTAATCTTTAAAATCAATTATTAACGAAATTTGCAGTTTCAAACTATTTGTCTGACTAATTCCAGCTGAATGATTTTCTACATTAGCGGATTAAACTCTTAATGTCACTTACATGAGAAAACTTTGTTGTTAACTACGTCAATGATGAGTATGATTTCTTAAAAAGCAGTTTATGCACTAACCCAATAACAGTCTGGCATCTTGACAGTCAGTAACAGGTCTTCCCCTAACGTAGTGTTGGCCGGAATATTTGGAAGAAACAACGTCGGGATTTAGCGAAAAGATTTGTCAAATCTGATATATTTTGGTTTTAATTCCGAGATCTAATTTAATAAGAATATGATGGAAGTAGCAGTTTGCTGGGAAATTATTATATATTGAAAACATGCAGTAACAGTAGTATCCTTCTGCGGTTGTGCAGCACACTCACTCAGTGTGGGAGTATTTAAGACCAATCATATTTGGCTGATACTGAATTATTTAGGATCAACTGGAACACTTATATTTTATGTCCGCTTTCGGAAAGCGCATTTTTGTGGGATTATGGAGAGTGCAATTGTTTCACCTATAGCATAAAAAATTATGAGGTATGAAAAGACTGATATAAAAGTATAACGCAATCCATGATTTTACAGAATTAACCCAATTTGTGTTCGAAGCAATTATCCATATTTGTTTATTGAACAATTTCACAAGCTTACATTAAAGGCATGTAATGACTTTAATGCATTTATAATTTATTCGTTATTTTTATTCGATTAAATTAGTATTTTTGCTACGGTTAACCGTTGTACATATTCTTACAAAAGGAACATCTTCAGATTCACTTAGTAGAAACTATAAATAATGCCGAAGATGCTGTTATAAAGTTTGAAAGTGCTAAAGCAAATTGTTTAAAGGAAAACAAAACAAGTCACAGTATATTTGAGTTTGGAAGAATGTTTGAAAATATTTACAAAAATCCGGAAAATGAAGTCTACTTACAGTATAAGATGTATTCACGCATGTATTCCGAATTTTTCTTACGGTTTTCACGGATTTGGGGGAGGTTCAAAAAAGATCTGGATATGAAATTAGATATCAAATACAGCGTCTTTTAAAATTACACCGACAAGCTTCGGGAGGCGATTTCTCACATCAAAACAAGACGAAAGTTTCTCAGACAAATTTTCGAAATGTGTTTAGTTTCGAAGCTTAAGGGTCCCGAAAGTGTGGGGAAATGAACTTCAGAGCTTCAAATATCTAACATAAAAAAAATTAGAGCTGATGTGGCATGGTTCCGTGAAAGACTAAATCTGCACTATCCCAAAATTCATCTTTCAAAATTCCACAATGGGCGCGAGGGATTCCCTAAAGGAATTAGATTCTATAAAGTAAAGATGGAACAAAATGAGCATGAATGTTAAGATGAGCATGGTTGTTACCAGGAAAAAATAATTCGTTTACGCGAACTCGATATCTCAAGTAGTTTCCATACACCGAAAAATTTTAAAAAAATGCGTCGTTGCATAACAAGCAGGAGTAAGAATTGCATCATTTCATCGAATGTTTTATTTATTTGTTATCAAACAGATCAAATATCATTGTCCGATAGGATGCTGAAAATGATATACACCGCCCTTACACGGGAAGTCTTTTAATACATGCTCATTTCGACCTACCTCTACTTCAGAAATATTCCGGGATCCCCTACTTCCTTTGGGGAATCCATTGCGGAATTTTGAAATATGCCTTTTTGAATAGGAAAGGTGTAAAATCTTTGAGGGTACCACGCCGCATCAGTTCTACTGTTCGTGGTGTTAGAAATATGGAACTCTAAGAATCATTTCCCCACGCTTTCGGCACCCTGTAGCTCCGAAACTACACATTTCGAAAATTGGACACACTAATTGCGAATTTTGAAAGCAAAACTAATAAAAGTACAATGGAATCATATCAGATTTCCAAGCTTTTTAAAAGTTCTTCAGATATTGTACAGCCTGCATCCACATATATTTTATACTCTGAAACGCATAATTACTTATACATTTGAAAAATTCAAACTTCCAAATGTGGCTGAACGGACTGGTAGTTTTACAAGAGAAAACTGTCATCAAAGTGAGCGTATAAGAATTAGTAAATGTTGGTCTAGAAACTCTTCGTTCTTGATAAAATCCAACCTGTTGTTTCAAATATGGCTAAATTTGTATTAGAATTATGGCTGAACTGTACAAACTATACAGATATAATATATTCATGCATTCAATACTTTTCTGCACAATACAGTAATTGTGCTGTTCTAAAATTATAGAAAAACAGCCCCGAAATATATTCTTTTTAAGAATTTTGTTGTGCTGGGTTGCATAGCTACCAAGGATATGATTCTCAATATATCCCCTTCCTTGAGAAATTCCTATCTACGCTACTGCTTCTGCCCACCCCCTACCAGTGTGCGAATTAACGGGGGGTGCCCGGGATTCCCCCCTCTGGCAAATAAGTTTCTCTCCCTGACAAATTTATTTTTCGGCCCTGCCAGGGATAAATTTATCCTCCCTAGAGGATGTTTCGATCAAGATTAGATAGAAAATCGGAACATTTTTATTTGGCAGAAGTTGAAACTATCTTAATACAAGGGTATATGAACTTTTATTAGCAGTTAAGAAGCCTGTTTGGAAGTCATTTTTTATTTTGTGATGTTTATGAAATAGCTTAATGTGAAAGATTTTTATTTATTTATTTAGTGACAACACAACAGGCAATGGCCTAATTATAGTGTTGAGCTTTACAAAGTAGTTGTCTAGAGTTCATTGACAATTGCATCTCTAAATTCTTTAGGCGACATATAACATA
>JAGDQP010036232.1:8378-19161 GCA_022664845.1 Lepisma saccharinum | reverse complement strand
AGTTGATTTCAAACATTGAGTTTTGTGTTTTAATAGCATATTCTGGGATGTTTAAGCGTAAGCGTGCTGACTTTGTAAGGAATCCATTGTTATGAATTTTATATAAAGTATAGTACTATTTTTTACTGATTATTGGCGTTTGTATAAGAATGTTTAAGTTTGATGTTGTAGGATCGAAGTTGATTAAGAATACTTTAGAAGTTTGATAGAAAATTCCTAGGTCCTCTTGTAAAATTGAGTTTCGTAATTGAGGATTATAGTTTATTAATTCTCGAGCTAATTTTGGTTTGATCAATACATCTGTTACCTTGTTTTCTAAAATACATTCTATAATGCTATCGAAGTGACTTTCTATTACTTGGAAGTTCAATAGTGCTATTAAAAATCGTTCATTCGTCGCCATTGTACATAACAATTGGATAATTTCACTATGCATATTAGAAATCATTTTTTCCACAGCTATTGTGACATTCGCCACGATGTGAGTTAGTTTATAATTATCCTCTTTTATTGTCTGTATTTGGTCGTTTAGATAACTATTTTCTTCCTGCATTTGTGATACTGTATGTTTTAATTTTTGTATTTCGTAAATTGAATAGTTTCCCACTCCAAAATTGATCAGTCCGGCCAGTATAGAAATAATGGCGCGCTTTCTGCGTGAATGTTTCGTCTGAAAGTCATTTGGTATTACTTGTGAAATTTTATCTATAAATCGTTGTTCTCTTTCTTGTAGAATGGATATTATTTGTTCGTAGCCGCTGCAAGATTCATTCTTAATGTGTATTGCTTTGAAATCCAGATGTAGTCTGTATGCCAAAAATTCAACGTTCTCGTATTGGATTATTGGTTTAAATTTTCCTAATGATAGGCCATACTGTGGGTAAACCATTTCGTGGGCTGTGTTGTTGTTGGTCAGGCCTTTGACCGACATGATGACAAGCGTTGACAACCAGACGTGTGTATGCATCTTCATGGGTCAATTTTTCCTGTTGAGAAAAGAAAAAAATGCTGATACTGTAATACGTCTTTTCTGTTGTCAATGCATTTTTGTTACTGTAATTTGTTATAGTACGTTTATAGTGATCGACAATGAAGGTGGTGATTACTAACGAGTACTTGCGTTTTGTTAAATCCTTTTTAATTGAAAATACATTTGACGCAAAAAGTAGAAATTCTATATTGAAAGGTTGTAGATTTTTACTAGGTGGTCGGAAGAACGAGCAGAGATTGGTAGACCATCTGAATTGTCTTTGCAAGACCTACTTCCGCGTGAAGAGGGAAAAAGGATTGTGGTAGTGCTGTTCAGAAAGTGGTATAACGTCTCCAATCGACGTTGCATTACCTTTGAAATTTTTTAGTTGGTAATTTTTTTCTTTATGTTGTTTCTGCTTTTTTTTCATGTGTAATTGTTTGCGAGTCCGGCCGGTCGCCGCTTTTTGTTCCCCTCTCATTGCTGTGTACTTCCCCTCCTTTTCTTCCTCGTGTTGCTGTGTATAAGGTGGGCGTGGCCTATTTGCGTGACGTCACAGTGACGTATAGAAGTGCTCTCTTCGCAGAGATGATGAGAGCGTGTATCCAGCGATGGATGGAAATCCGTTCTGCCTTCCTCCGTTTCTAGCACGTGTGTGTATGTGTTGGTGTTTTTAGTTGCGTGCTTCGTCCTCTTGTTGAATTTCTGTGGTATTGTGTATATAGTATTTCTTCATCCGATCTACAGAAATAAGTTGGATCCTTTGTCTATGATTAGGAGGCAGTTCAACAATCTATTGATTCGCTGAACACTTTTGTTTCACAACACATGGACCCGCAAATTTTTTATGGAACGCATCCGGAATGTTTGGAGATCAATACGGAAAGTATACTAAAACGATGTCCTCTTCCTTGAATTAAATTTGTTCCCTTTTCTTATCGTAAAATTTTTTCTGTCTCAAATGTGTTTTGTATACTTTGTTTGCGATTTTTTGGCGAAGGTCCTGTAGTTTTTCGCGTGAAATCTGTAGTGAATGATGAATTCCTAGTTGTGCGTCTATTGCTATTCTTAGGTTAAATCCGTGCAGTAGAAAGAATGGGCTGTATTGTGTATTTGTAGATGGTTGACAGTTGATTGAGAAAATTGCGTATGGGAGATAAGTATGTGAGATACCCGCCACCTCCACCACGTTATGATCCTTTAGTGGGTCATATAATATAGGTAGAGCAGGATCGTGTTGTACCCAATGCGAATAGGATGATACTAGGTTTGTGTTTTATCCAACACCTTTTATTATAAAGTTTCCAATATAAGTATAATATAATACAAGTTCCACTAGCCCGAATTATAAGTATAGTTAGTTGTTTCGGACTTGTGTTCTTTGTCGCTATTTTACTAAGTAGATCACTTCTCCTAATGTGTTTTATTCTTGATAGACCCCGTACCAGGTCCCAGGTATTATGGTAGTTTACTGCTAGGTGTAGACCCCGTACCGGGTCTCAGGATTTGGAAGGGGGAAGTGATTGTGATGCCGATTCTGTTTGTCGGTCCTTTTTATAAGGTCTTCTTCTTCTTCCTTTGGAGGTGTGACCTAATGTTTCTTTATTCCACCGCCAGAGGTTTGTTGTTGTCTTCTGTTAGTGTTGACATAAACACTTCCGTATGTTTATGTCACACTCACCTATTGACCTACTTGCTGTCCCATTACGATATATATTATAATGCACATAAAAACAGTAATTAACATGACGAAGTGATACAATTAAATAAAATGAAATTCACAAAGATGATGATAAGAAAATTGAAAATTAATAATGAGATGTTTAAGTATATAGTTTTCTACCTAGGTAGATTTGTGAAATTTGTCAACTTATATTGACGTAGTTCCGCACGAGTGCGATACATCATTCTTTGGACAGAAGATGCGATTCTAAATTCTTTTTGAAAGTTTGAAAATTTTGGTTTGCTGTCAGTGACCGTGGTAGTTAATTCCATTCTTTTATGGTTGCTATTCGATCGCACGATAGCGTTCGAATTTTCACCACGTTCTTCCTTGACACCGAAGATTCGGAGAGAATTTCGCCTCTGATATTGTTCAAACTCTGTGACTTTTTCCTGCAAAGAATCAATGGCTTCGTCTCGCTGTTCCAGTTCCTTTCCCGTGTCATCTATCACACTTCCGTATTAAATTATTGTCTCTTCTAATCGTTTCTTTACCACATTTATTACGGTTTCCATTATTGAATTCACAATTACCTTTAGTGTTCGGTGACTGCACCGCTGACTTGAATTCTTCGCACACTTGTTTCAGCAGATCCTTGCTAGCCATGGGAAAGTCTAGGTGGGCTCCATGCTTATAGAAACACCTTTCTGACGATCGTATGGCATCGTGGATAACACTACAATCTCTTTATTAAACGAATTTAGAACTTCACAAAAACAGCGCTGGTGCATAACACGTGGTTGAATATGTATGTTTTTTTTTTTTTTTTTTTCATTTTAGGGCCCACCTTCCATAAAAATATTTGTATGGAAATATATATTAATTTTCAATACTTTCCAGCCAGACATCTCCAGATTCTACTTCAGGATAAGGATCTAGAGCATATTTTTTAAAAACACAATTGATTCTTTAGTTTCGTACAAAAAGGGATGAATAACAGGCATAAAACAGTGGCAAAACTTACAGACCTTTCCAGTCCTGAAGAGTTTGTAGTATTTTCTTGCCATCGAATCTGGAGCTGTGATCACTATGCCAAATTTGGCACAGGTGTCAAAGGTGTTAACTATGAAATATGATTACCACAACTATAATTTATTTTCAGTGTATATCCAACATGTGATCTCCGATACTCAAGTTTATCTACTCGAGGGGGTGGGGGGTAACCTCTACAATTAATCCATCCTGTGTGAAGACACTGGTAGGTTCAAATTTTCGAATGGCTTTCTGGAGAAATTGTAGACGGGAAACACACAAATCTTCACGTATGACAATACCAGAATTTTTTAGTTTACGTTTCTGGGCAAACACTTCGGCACGATAATTGGTAAATTTAACAATAAGGGCGCGTGTACCACCGGGTTTCTTCGGACTTATACTGTGCAAGCTACAGATATTCCTTGTACTTAAGTTCTCTCCTAGCTTCTTTTGAAAAAGTTCAAGTGCAAGGTTGTCAGTATTCATATTTTCCTTTTCAAGTACATCGCAAATTCACAAACTGTTTCTGCGTTGGTATTGGTCTAAATCCTGCAAATGTTGTTATAGTTCATTTATCCTCTGGTCTCTGTGCTCACTCTTTTCGCAGATCCTCAACTATATCCGTAGTAAACTTGAAGTTTTCTTCCAAACGTTTCACTACAATATTTCACACGGATTCAACCGCAGCATCCACTATTAACTTTATAACTTAAGGTATTTTTACTTCCTCCACTACTTGCTTCGTTATTTCAGTCTTAACAGTAGTAGTAGGTGATTCGGATCCATTAGAGCTACTATTGAAGCAGTTGCCTGGTGCCAGTTTTCGAATATACTGTGAAGATTCAGCAAGTAAACACAAATTATATCCACAGACTTTAGATTGTTATTTATATATTTGAGGATTAAACCACGTTACTATAGATGTATCATATGACTTTTTCATAATCAAAACCTTGGAGTCGAGTTCCTGTGTGGTGCGCAGGATTTCGATGATCTCGAACCTTCCCTGATATTGAGGTGTATGTGTTGATACCGGAATGTGACAGCGGCTCCCCGGATCGGGAGGTTCGATTTTAGGAAACGTGCTATTGAATTTGAAGAGAGTCAATAGCACATCACCTGGGTTCGTGCAGCTTTGCTATGGCCGTTGGCAAAAATAAAAAAAATTGGCATTATGAGTCTGAGCGCCAGGCAGTCTCCACTCGTTCTCTCATAAGGATTACAGGGCTATAAGGAAAAAAATGGAGTTGTCATAGACAGAAAACTAAACTTTGCACTTGCAACAAAAACAGGAATCGAAAGAGTACCAGAATCCACTCCGCGTGCAAAGGAATCGCGGCATCATTACTAGCTACTCTACTAAAAAAATATTCCTCTGAGCGAATACCCTGAAAGACTTTCTTGAGTGTCCATATCCCTTCTCATGAGAAAACCAATCCCGAAGCACAAACTTGATTGCTTCCTCTCACGAACAATTTATTAATGAACAATGCTCAAAAAAGTCAGGATTCGGGAATGGTGAGAATCATGAAAGTATTCCCTAAGCTGCATTTCGCAAGCTGCAGACTTCTAAAGCTGAAAAAGAAGCTTGCCTTCCAATTTTCTATACATGAATCTAGGGCCACGTACTCAAATGCAAAGACAAGGACTTGGACACCAAATTGTCTTAGAATGAAAATAATAAAGTTCGGTAACATTCAAATATACATTATATAAAACGAGATGTAATGATTTTTTAAATTTAATAATAGATCAAAAAATTATTAACGATTGACAAAGCAAAAAAATGAGAGGCGAGACTTATGGTCCCTAACTTTCTCGTTCAGAAATTTCCTAGTTGTCATATACAAGTAAAAAGAATGAAATTTACATTGTTACAGCCAACAAGAAGCATCATTTTATCAGCCTATGAGCAAAGAACTAACAAAACCACTCAACAAAATAAAAAAATATGGGATGTCCAGCTGCTCTTTTAGCTGAGTAAAACTTACAGATCACTAATGATGATGACTCTAAAGATTACTTTGTAACTAAGAAAGCATAGTTCCAGTTGTACTAAAGTCAACCTACTTGAATTTGCACCATCGAAAGCTCAATCACAGGCATGAATTTACTGTGGAGCTTCTCTCTGAAATTAGTTTCTTTATAAAGAAATCAATAAGTTTTTTCATAAGAGTACAAAATTAAAGTTTACTTAATGATGTTTGACACAGTGAAGAGTACCAGAATCTTACGCAGCTTGCCAATCAATGCGAAAGCAAGAGTCGTCATCTAATGGTTGAATTGGTATTCACAGCATGGACAATCCCATCATGATTTGTCACCATTTGATCTCTAAATGGATAATGTATACCATCGATATTTTATTAGATTTAACAAGCAATGTTTTTAACGC
This sequence comes from Lepisma saccharinum, assembly GCA_022664845.1. NCBI lineage: Eukaryota > Metazoa > Arthropoda > Insecta > Zygentoma > Lepismatidae > Lepisma > Lepisma saccharinum. The sequence continues at coordinate 13,098 of JAGDQP010036232.1, read as the reverse complement.
CTTCCTGCACTTAGATCGAAAAGGTTGTCCCAGCTGCCTCTTAAGAAAGGAAAAAGTTCAGACGTGAAATGTTCTCAATCACAGTTCATAAAATAGAAGGATGCAGAGAGGCTATGATCTTCGGATAGTGATCTCAATTCACACACAAAAATGGTTCGAATACGTACATTATATATATATAATTAGATAATTCGGAATACGAATAATTAGATAAAAAGATGTTTGGAATGAACGGAGAAGCGTGGCCCCTCTTTTTTCGTAAGTGAGTCTCGCAGGTTTGAGAGTTCCGCTCATCTGATTTCATCATCGGCGGAAGCATAGAGCCTTAGAAAAAGTGTTTCCTACCTTTCGTTCTGCCGTTTCTTTCACCCGGTCATCGGGTCCAAACATTTCCTGATGTCACACATGTTCTTCGCCCCGGAATTCAGCGGTTCACTACCAAGAAAATGAACCGTGTGCTGACATAGTCGGTTTGCTTAGTGGTTGATGGAAGTGTCTTCATTTTCACTAACCCACATACACACAAGTCCCAGTAGTAGTCGTCGAAGAGAGGAGATCGAGAGATACTCCCGCGCACTTGGCGGAGAAAAGAAGTTCAACATTCGCTGAAGTGTGATGCACTATAACACTATTTCACGATGTGTCTTGTGACAGTCAACCTCGGTCTGTCCTTTTTTCGGTTCATTTCCTCTCAGTTTTCTCTTCCTCAAATGTGAAATCCATTCTCTGATTTGCTGGACAGTCAGCGCGCTCTTTCTCTCAAAAATTCCGTCGCCTTCCGTTTTGTCTCTAATGCCCATACAAAAAGTGTCCTCTGATGTTTTTACTAAGAAGAGCGAAGTTGGTAAAGGCGAGAAGGAGCCCTAGTGACCCGCCTCTGCTGACCAGAACAGCGTGGGCCACCAACCACTTGCTGAAATTTCTTGAAAACAAAGTTTCAAAACAGAACAGTTCTCAAGTATTTTCCAACAGACTATAAACAAAACCGCTCGTGCCTTACTTTAAAGTGGGAGGATTTAAAAAAATGTATTTCAAGATTGCTTCTCTCTTTATTTGGTAGTAATGGCGGCTCACAAAGAAATGTGATCAGAATAAATTAATAAAATGATCTATTAAATTAATAAAATGATCTATTAAATTAATAAAATGAATACAACACGTGCATGAGTGCGATTGTCACAGCTACAGATGTATCCAAGGTTCCTGTGTGATGCTGGAGTGTTTGATCATCCAAGAGGTGAATCGGTTAACAAAAATCGCACCACTTCTACCTAAGACCAAAACACGACGCAAATTCACAAGTTGCTCAATAATTGCAAAAACACTAACAATCTGAAATCACAAGACCCCTGACAAAAACACAATAAGAAATTAATACGAAACGTTCACACACAAAAAAATCATTTCCTGTTGACGTACTAGCAGTGGTATTGTTCCTTTGTTACCCTGTTTTGTCGTTTATTCTACTTGTCCATTCGTCTGTTTTGGTTGGAGAGCAATTTCAGAGTCTCAAGTTCTCTACATGGTGTGCTGGAGTTTCTTTGCCTGTGGTGCAGTCTATCAGGGTAAAAGCATCTGCACCTACTCGTTTCTTGACATAGTAGGGCCCTGAATACAAAGCAAAGAATTTTCGTACTAAGTTCTCAGCTTGTGATAATGTAAAAACTCTTGTGTCTTGAAATGCTGTATTAATGTATTATTTGCGTAATATATCTCACTCACTGTAAATGAACTGTTAACTGCTCACGTAGCACTAATTCGTTACCGGATATCGTGCATGGTATAATGACATAAACGAAACTTCCAGCTTCATCAATTTCTTTATCTGTTGAACTTTACATGCTTCCCACATGCCTATTATGACAATAACATGCTTCATGCACCTGTACAAATAATTTTACTGATCTTGTCTAAACTGATGGAAATTCATTAATCCGCCACACTTCCTGCCTTTCTTCTGTTCCCTCCTTGTCACCTGATCGTCAGCCATCATGCGCAAGATTGCCAGCTACTCCACACTAGGACCAGGTCTCACGAACACAAAATTCACTAAACAATCACAAGAAATTACTAAAAAACAAAAAATGAAACTAATGTGACTGTTAAAAACTACAAACTTATCCAGCTTGTGAACTGAGTTTGTGCAAGCGCGGAAACACGAGCTTGCCTTCCTGCGCCTTAGGTCATTTCTTCTGAAGAGCTCGATTGCTTTTCCTTTCTTGGTTCATGGTGACTGCATACATCAATTTGTCCTTCCAGGACTCGCGATCTTCAGCTGGTATTCCCAAGTGATCTAGTATCTTATTGCTTCCAGTGGATCCCAGGAATAGTTCTGCGGGCGTATAGGATAAGTTCTCACTCACTGAGTAGTTTAACAGCACAACAATGTATGGCAGGTGATTGCTTCATGTGTCGTGATTCTTATAACAGGGCGTCTTGGGATGATACGGCGGTGCGTGTAGGACTTTAATTCCGTACTTCCTCGTAGTGTCTATCCATGTCTGGCACGTGAATTGTGGACCTTGGTCTGCGAGAATGGCATTAGAAGTGCCAATTATGGTGAACACATATCTCTGGAGATACTTCAGGATCAGACTCGTGACTGAGTTTCTGAGCGGCAGGGCCATCAGATATCGAGTACATCCATCTAGGATGGTCAAAATGAATTTGTCGCCAGTCTGTGTCCTTGCTAATGGTCCTACAAGATCGAATTAGAATATGTCCCGTGTCGCCATGTTGCGTACGAGGTGAGAGTTCTCGCTGGAGGATGTCGGTCAACCTTTGTTCGCGCACAGACTTCGCAGTCGTTGATCCATTTCTTCAAGTCAGACCTCATCCCTTTCCAGAAGTAGGTGTTGCTTAAACGTCTCCACGATTTGAAGCAACCAAAATGACCTGTTTCGCACTCAAGCATTTCCTTGCTGATCTAAAGCACTTCCTTGAGAGCTTGTGGAGCTAACTTCTCAGATATGCATATGGTCAACTTTTCAGGATGATGAAAGCTCATCAAGCACAGAACTGGACCAACCTGTCTGTAAGTTTGCTTCCAGTTGCGAGTGCGTGGCTCTGACGTCTGCTGTTCGGGATATTTTAGGAACTCGATGATGGGTCTCCAATACTCATTCTTCCTGTTGAAATTTCCCCAGTTCCTCCTTGTCTAGCCTTGCCTTCTATACTACTTACACGTAAAGTTGTCTCTGGATCTTTTTCGTAGTACCTCGACAGAGAATCAACCACAGTATTTTCACTCCCTTTACAGTGCTGCACGTCAAATTAGTAATCCTGCAACTGAACACTCCATCGGGTAAGCCTACTATTCCAATTTTTGCTCCTGTGTAGCCACTGCAAGTTTTTGTGGTCGGTAATGACCGTAAAGTGTCTTCCTAGAAGATAAATCCCAAACTTCTGGATGCACCAGAGAATTGCTAAGCATTCCAGCTCGTTGATTGTATACTTTTTTTTCGCTCCACGGAGAGATCTGCTAGTATACTGGACGACGCGCTTCTGGCTGTCCACATTTGATAGATGCATCCCCCTAGGACGGACATCGAAGCATCGCATTCAGTAAAGGCTGGCTTATCAATAGGATGATATAGCATCACATCAGCAGCTACTGCATCTTTCAGTGCTTCGAAACTGTTGGTGTTCAGTGGTCCATTTCCATCGGATCTTTTTCTTAAGGAGCTGGAATACTTTTAAGATTTTACTGGAGGCGACCACCTCGTACGTCTAGCGTGTCGCCATCTTGCAAACGAAAAACTGACACTGTTTCAACTGGCTTCGTTACTTTGTTGTCTATTCGAAGTGTATAGTGTCAACTTGGATTGATGAGTATGGAAGTACAAGCAAGAAGTTTGATCAGTTTTAGGAATAAACTATTCTTTGTAAACCATTGAATTAACTGTGACATGTTGTCAGTTTTATCTTGGATTGTAGCTGATTCTGATCTTGTGACATTCGTATCGTCTGGATATAAAATATCGTTTATATGCAGATAAATTTGTATAGAATGTAACTCTGAATGTTGAAAGCAACTATTTTGAAGGTGAGAACACCAAGAAGAACCAGAGTAAGTATAAGGAGTCACGAGTTTAATCTCTTTGAAGTGGAGAAGGTGGAGGTAGAACATAAAAATGCTGTTTCACCAAGACACATTTACAAGTGCGCTCTGGTGTGGTGTCCAATAAAACGTGGGATCTACGACTTGGTTTATACAATTAGCCAAGCTTTTCAAACTTATACTCTTGAATACATTATTTATTTTATGTTCCTACTGTAGATGTAAAATAGTTTCCAACTATTTTAGGTTATATTAGTTCAGCTGAGTGAGCTGAACTATATTTAGATTCGGATCGTATGTGACCTTTAACGGTTAAAATCTCGGTAATAGGCACAGATGCCAAGTTTGTCATAGGAATCCCACCTCATGTTAAATAGTTTTACGCTGTAGAAATCTGAGATCTGTCATGTCCTTGTGTTTCATTTTCAGTTACCAACATGAGTAAATGGTTTATGGCTATAGAAATCGGAGATCACATGTTGGATATACACTGAAAATAAATTATAGCTGTGGTAATCATATTTCATAGTTAACACCTTTGACACCTATGCCAAATTTGACATAGTGATCACACCTCCTGATTAGAAGTCTGAGGTCGGTCATGTCCTTGAGTTTGTTTTTCGTTTTTAAGTTGTATGAGGGGCGTTTATTAAGTTCTAA
>JAGDQP010036231.1:0-19161 GCA_022664845.1 Lepisma saccharinum | reverse complement strand
ACTACATACAAGTAAATAAAACTGTAGGGAAGAAAATAAGAGAGAATATACGAAGATACAACGAACATTTTGTTAGAAATACAATGGGGGAAAACAAGAACCTGAAGAAAACCAAACAGCAGCTCATGATAGGAAAAGCAAATAAATGCAGTTAAAAGATCAGACGGGTCCGTAACATGAAATAATAAGAAATTACAATATATTTGAAAATTTCTACAGTTAATTTTACTACTGCGAAGAAGAAGTAGGAATTGAAGATTCACAACAAATTGACGTATATGTCGCAGACGTAGTGAAATAAAAGCGGAAAAGTTACTGGGAGGGATGAAGAACGGATAATCGCCAGGAGAAGATGGTCTCACAGCAGATATGTTTAAATCGGGAGGTGAAAAGAGAGTTGAGGAACTTGTTAAATTATTCCCGATATGCCTGATGAAGAGAGAAATACCGTCAGTTGGAAAAACGCTGTTATAATTTTGTTGAACAAGAAAGGGGACAAAGAACGCGTCGAACACTAGACTTACATTTTAACCAGGGAAGGGAACAAGCCGTATTTCGTCGTTGATTTAGCACAATGGACCATATACAAGCATTGAATGTAGTTATGGAAAGGACTAATGAATACGAACTTCCACTATGTTTGGGATTCATAGATTTGAAAAAACTTCCGTTTCTGTCTCCTTGGCAGCAGTACTTAAATAATTTGAACATCAATGCATCGAAAGTGCATACATTAAGTTACTGCGGAATGTTTACTCTAGTACCGCATCTCTCAGTAGACGGCATCAAGAAAGTGAAAAATTAAAGCTGGCAAAGGAGTAAGGCAAGGAGATTCAATTTCTAAAAAAATAACTTATTTTGGCTGTCCTGGAGAGAGCATTCCAACATTTAAAATGGGATATATTTGGAACAAAAGTTAATGCAAATATTTTCATCTTCTACGGTTTGCTGATGATATAATCCTGTTTGCTTCAAGTGCAGAAGGACTACAAACCAGAATGGAAGAACTGAGTAATGGGAGTTCGAAAATTTGGACTTAAAATGAATTTAAGTAAAATCAAAGTAATGTACAATTAACATACTGCAAAGAAGGAAATAAAGATTAACGGAGAGACAACAAGCAGAGTTGATAAGTATGTTTACCTAGGCCAGCTCAAAACATCGAATGCCAAGTTAACGGATGAAATAAATAGATGATGTCAAATGACGTGGAGTTCGTTTGAAAGACTACATTTTATTAAAAACAACTACCAATGTGTCTCAATCGTTAAGTTTATAATTATCTTACCTGTGATGATGTACGTCTGTGGAACTTGGGCATTGAATGTAAAAACAACCCAAAGATTAAGAGTCTCACAATGAACAACGGATTAATGCGTGCTAGGAATAACCAGAAAGAACAAAAAGACAAATGAATGGATGTGCGCACAAGCAAAGATAGATGATGCAATCAAGACTGTGAAGAAGATGAAGTGGAGATGGGGGTCTCATATAGCTAGACGAACAGATGGAAAATGGACGACATACGTACTGCATTGAATTCCTATAGGGAAAAACGACTGAGACGACGGCCAAATTCAAGATGGGTAAATGAAATCAAGCGTTTTTCAGGAGCTACATGGATGAGTATAACATCAGACTAAGATATGTAGGATAGAAAAGGAGGCCTTCATCCTGCAGTGGATGGAAGGTGGCTGAATAGTATATATATATATAGCTGGTCTAGTGGTCAGCGTTGCTGACTACGGATTAGGGGAATCCCGGGTTCGATTCCTGGTGCTGGCAAGGGTTTTTGCCAAGTCGTGCGGGGTTTGGAACAGTGCCCACCCAGCATTGTAATGGAATTCTGAAGTTGCTATAATTACAATATAGTGCCGATCACAGTGAGATCTACGGCTCTCGTTTCCCAACCGTCTGGTCAGCGTGGAACAGTATACCGAATCTCCCCTTCGAGTAGAGGGCTCATTCAGCAGTGGATCGAGTATGACTGCCTTATATATATAATGCATTTACTCAGCTTCATTATAGTCGAATCAATACAAGCAATAGGAAGAAAAATTATGAATGTCCTATATATGTAACACAATTACAGCAGGGACACATTTTTTTTAAAATAAAAGGCTAATTCCATCTCAATCCACGCAGTGGTTGTACCCTCATAGTTTCAAATTTTGTTCTAATTATTTTTATGGGTAGCTGAACCAGATAGAAGTACCAACCCATCTTTTGTTTTGCACTAAAAAATGTCCAAATTAGGTGCAGTGTTGCCAAGTTTTACCCTAAATTTCGCATTGTTGGAAATTTTGTGTTTTCAGCCACTTTCAGGACACATATCAGGCACCAGGAAAAAGGTGAGGGCATGAGTTTGCTTTCATATTGTAATATAGTTATTTCTTAATGAAATGACGTAAGAATTGCCTACATATGACGTCACACCAACGAGAACTTGACATTTCGAAATGGCGGTTTCACGAAAGTTGCAATTTTTGAAGTTCTTTCTTTCATGGTTAGGAACGTAATTTTTTTGCTTTTTCGTGTTGATTGTACAAATGAAATACATAAGTTGATTAAATAAAAACGATTCACGTCTTAAGTCACTCGCTTACATTTTCAGTATTCGACTTGCAAAGGGGGCAAAATATAGGAAATTGAGGTATTTCAAGCGCCATTTTCTAAAAAAAAATTGACATTTGGTAGGCTGTTAGAGTTATATTCTTGTAACAAACTCTGTAAGTTTCATTCTCAACCCGTAACTAGTACAGTTTCTACGGGGGTTCGAATTTAGGAACCCCTGGAACTGTCGCGTCAGAGTAGCAGACGCCATTTTGCGCTAAAATGATTCCGAATATGAATTTGTATGTAGATACCAAAAATGTTTATTTGGAAAAATTACACATACAATTTGAATAAAATTTTCGAAAATTATAATACAGGTCCGTAATAAGGTAAAAGTACGAACGTTACGCCTTCGCAGCAATCTGATGTAAGCCGAATCAGAGTAACTTCTAAAAGCATTTTGTGATAAAACCAGTATGAATACGAAATTTACCAAAAACGTAATAGGCCCTAGAGGGCCGTAATGCGAGGAATGTATGTGCATTTCGTCAATGAAACAAACTACCTTTACAGAATAAGAGCATTTTGTATGTGACAGGCAGAAGTTATTCACAGTATAATTAGTAGAGCTCTGAATTTGATGAAATAACTATCCTCTTTTTCTTGAATGTTTGGGAACGATGCCGACCATAAGCAAAACTCATTTGACTCTAAAACTGAAGCAGAATACGTTATTTTTATTTTCCATTATTTTGTTGTTCTTTTTAAACCGTTTTTCGGTTTACTGGCAATTTTCTCGTTTTTAGGTAATTTTTGGACATTTTAAAAATAATTTACTGTAATGTTTTTAAACATTTTTCTTTTTCTTACATACAGTATTTCACACATACAAAAAAAAATGTCACTTGCTCCTTTCACCGCCCGGTAAACATATGGAAGCGGTTTAGGAACTAACCACGAAGAAGGCGAGCGAGGTCCACAGAACTTTTATATTTTAGACGTAATAAAATCAGTTCTGGACAGTTTCAATAGACCTGCAACTGCTATCGTATTTTCCCAAGATCCGGTGGCGAAGTCGGATTTGAAAGCAAGTCTGGTTGATATTAAGAGCAACTTTTCCATATTGGCAACCACAACTACTTTGCTGGAATAACTCGGTGAAAGCATGCTGACAGTTGCAGATAAAATAAGAAAGCGTCGAGGAACATCTGCAGAGTGTGGAGGATTAAAGAGCGAAAATATTTTGCAAGGAAAACATTTCAATTTGAACTTTTACAAAAAGGAATTTTCACGTGGAGACCTCGTTCACCTTAACTATCTGCCCTTAACATCTGTGGATGTGGAGAGCATTTTCTCTAAATATAGAAATGTTCCTGTTCTGCGATCCTTTTTCATTTGAGAATTTATGAATGACGATCATACTGAACTGCAATTTCGAATAGTGTGTGTGGAAAAAAAAACTTTTCTTAATCAGTCCCATAGACAAAAGCAAATATTTCTCTTGTGTTTTAGAATCTGTAAATGTCCCAAGTTTGAGTCAAACACTTTTTTCCCATGAGGAAAGATCCTAACATTAGATAATCCTGCGAAATATTAATTATCCGTAATATAAGTTAATCTGATATTATGGAATCTGAAGAAGTCATGATCTGAAAAAAAAGTTTCCTCTCCAAAACTCTGTCTAGTTTTGACATCCTATATTGGTTTTGCTTTTCAATTTACATCAGATTTCTGCTGATCGTGGAAATGCCTACCGCTATAATAATTAGTCCATATGATCAAAAAATAGCAAATATTTTTTCACATCTGAAAGGTAATTTTATAGGTCACATTTAGGTCATCAAGTTCCGAGCCCTAATAATCGTGAGCCAGTGACATAAAATCATACGAACATACGTATCTGCAGAATGTATTCAATTTTGTTCGGACATTTTCTTCTGGAATATTTAGTTTGTATGCTCAGTATAATTTGCACTGATCGCATGAAGGCGTGCACTGTTACCGACTGGAACTGGAGCCGCCACAGCTGTCAAAACTTTAGTAAAGGAACATAGCATGTGTTTTTTTTCCGAAATGATTTTGCAGCTGGAAACTAAATTCATCACATCTTCACAAAACTTAGTAAGAGCATTCTTCCACACCTTAGAAAGACGATTGAAAGGTCCCCACCTCTAACACTGTGGCCATCTTTGTCGTACCAACGCAGTAGTATTACCGATCCAGGGTTTGGTCAATACTGTGGCAGCGTATGGGCAACGGCTGCAGTTTACTTGTCCTTACCGCCTGACGCCCTGTTAGTTCTCTTCAGTGATCCAAAGTAAAGGTTTAATATTTAACATTGGTACTAAAATTAATTCCCTAATTCCTTTCTCCATGCACAAATATTTAGTTATCTAATATACAATAGTTTCTTTTGAAAAACGTGACGGAGGAAAGGGGACGAAAACTAACAGCGACTGGAGCGTTGCCTCTTGACTATGGCAACCTGAAGTGAGATAATGGCTGCAGAGACCTCAGTTTTGTTTTTCTTATTTAGTAGTCAAACCAGAATCGCTGTTGCCATACGAGAAACAGTATGCTCTTAACTCTGGACGGATAATAGTAGCAGTAGTATTATAGAATTAGTAGTTTTCGCAGAACATGGCGTCAATAACTGATACAGCTGTAAATTGCCACAAAACGTTCGTACTTTTACTTTATTACGGACCTATAATATATTTTTCGGAAATTTTATTGAATTCTTATATGTATTTTTTCCAAATAAACAATTTTGGTATCTACATAAAAATTCATATTCGGAATCGTTGTAGAGCAAAATGGCGTCTGCTACTCTGACCCGACAGTTCCAGAGGTTCCTAAATTTGAACCCCCGCAGAAACTGTACTAGTTACGGGTCGAGAATGAAACTTACAGAGTTTGTTACAAGTATCTAACTCTAACTTCATTATCAGACTTCATTATCTCTACTTTCTGTTTTGATATATTTGGAAAGAAATAGGAAATCTTCGTGGCATTTCGCACAGAAAATTTTATTTCTACAAATTCTGTCTTGTTTGGGGTCGAAACACCACACCGATTGTACAAAACAAATGTACACAGGTACGTTGTGATATACGTAATAAATTTCCAAATTCGAATTACAATTGAATATTTTGATACAACAGTATAGAAGAAATATAATCACCTAATATATGACCTCGGCAAAAAACTGCACTATGTCACTTCATGGACAAACTCGGCCTAAGTACATAGTTCTGTACATTTGAGCATGTTCTTCATGGAGGTATACACAACTATACCATTATATTGTAGAAGAATTGGGAATTGACAACACAACACTATGCTGCACGCTGCTGGTCTGGTGGTCACCGCCGTTTAGGATGTGGAACGATGGCCACTCGTCATCGTGATCTGCTGTGAATATGAGACAGTGGCGATCGGAGTTGACAGCTTCGGCTCTCCTTCGCAACACATATATATTTCCATAGAGCTGTTGCAAAGATTTCATTAACATCAATGAACCTCGCCTTGACCCATTGCCGGATCCAGAGAGGGAGGCGTGTAAGAGAGGTGCTCCCACTCAAATTAAATATTTTATTTTTTAGCCTTATTTCAATAATTTATCTAACAAAAACGCTCGTTTGTTTCCGGACAAATCTAATTTATCCAGAAAAATAGTTTTGTGATCCAGTGTCGTATTCCATAATAAAACTTAGCAATATCAAGGGAAACATGATACATTTATTCTTAAAAAATTACTTGGCAAGAAACATAAATAATGCTCTTGTCTATTCCACCTGCACCACCCTCACGAAAATCCCTGATCCGTTACTGTGTCAACCTACTCCCCTCGCTTACCGTTTATAAACTTCTTGTCGTTGCGATATTCTGTGTTGTATGGTGTATCATCCACTTCAGCCACAATTTGTACTAAAGGGCTCTCTCAGAATCTCCGTCGATAGACAAACCTATTTCCATACCTCGTGATGTTATACTTTGTATGCCCTGAATTGGTTACATTTCCCAGAGATCTTGTCCAGGTGATTTGTCTTTCACGTGAAAACTTAAAAAATAAGGAAAACGAAATAAGAGATAAAAAATTCTTAAAATTTTACTACAGCTAAAATTGATACACGAGTTGTAGGGTGGATAGAGTGATCCAAGTAAATTCCACGAGATATACTTTCTCCAACGACCTGGAGTTGCCTCTAGATCTGTTGTCTAGCTGCAAAATTAAGACAAGAATACTGATTATCATACCAGCAAACGGAATGTCCCTCTGCCCAGCACTGCTCTCGGATGTCCTGGAAAAACTCGAAAAGTGAAAAAGCAAAATAAATGAAATTTGCTTCAATAAAATTCTAATTGATGTGGGCCTTTTCATGACAATCCAAATCTACTTACAATAGGCGTGGCTAAGCAAAGTGGAAACCTACGAGAAGCCACAAGAAAAATAATAAAAGCAAATAGGAAGGAATACCAAAGGAAACAATCAGAAGACAAACCTAATAATGAGGAAAGTGCGGTGGAACAGATATAGAACACGCGACAGAGAGTAGTGATGGCGAATCAGATGACATAGAAGAAAAAAAAAGAAAGGTCAAAGGAAAAGAAAAAGAAACAATATTGGAAAGTTTGGATATCCAGATTTTACAAAGGAAAGGGAGGCGTGGAGGACTTCGCTCAATTAACCGTAACTACACTAGCCCATAATGAGAAACTTGAAGGAGATATATTAAGTATAAAGGAGGGAGAACTTACCGAAAAACAGAAGAAACCGAAATTAGAACCCGGGACTTATATCAGAACCTACACCTGGAGTACACCCACCTGTCCAGGCTAGAAGAACTCTATATTGACTGTAGTCCTGAGGATTGTTGTAAGATACATGCATCAGCGTGGAACGAACATAAAAATCCTAATCATCGGAAAGGTTGACATAATTAATTTACGCTGAAACGGAACAACATCAGACCCGAATAGATTTTAGAGCTAATTAACACATTTTTAAATGACGAGAATACACATTTCAATTAAAACAATGTCTAATTGTGTGCGGTCGAATGGTATTTAACCGAGCTGAGAAATTCCTTGCATGCTAAATTCACACTAGACAGCAGTAAGGATGTTGAAAATAGTACAATTCAATGCCGATCGCTCGAGACACACATGCAATGAGCTTAAAGCATTATGCGAAGGCCAATGTGTGAACATAATGCGCAAACAAGAAGCATACATATATACAGGAGAACTCCAGAGCATGCCGACCGACGCAAGGATCGTGCTACCGGGTGATGAAAATACTATGGTGGCTATAGTATTGTATAATAAGGAACTGGAAACTTTGGTGCACATCGAAAATAATGACAAGTTGGTCTTGTGTGTAGAGATAACTCATAAACAAACTAGGATCATTTTAATCAATAAATTTTACTGTGATTTCTCCCTACCTGGTGTAAATTTTATATACTTGACATAATAGTAAACAAATTTCGTAATCACAATATACTGATAGTGGGTGACATAATTGGTAAGTCTTAGCTGTGGCACTGCCTCGACATGGATGATAACGGTGATCAATTCAAAGGTCTTATCAACAAACAAAGCTTACAAATCAAAAACGTGAAAGAAGCACCTGCAACATTGAGGGACAGAATCAGAACTGGGACAAATTTAAACGTTACAATGGTGAGGGGGAGTCGACAGTTAAACTTAGAGATTGAACGGTGTTAGATGATGTAACAGTAAGCACACACAATGCCGTCCTCTTCCTAATAGAATCAAAACAGAGAAGGAAAGGATAAAAACGAAACTGGAAAATCAACATATATCTTAAATAATACAAATCGAAACAATAAAATAAATAAATAAAATAACCTTAAACTCCCAGAAATGAAGATAAATTGCAACTTGAAGAAATTGGCAACTGACGTAGAGACGGTCGCTGAAAGAGCAGTTGAAAAATAATCACAAAGATAAAAAGAAACATACTTTTGGATGCGAGATATCGAAATATTAAAATGGAAATGCGAAGCAGATAGGAAAAGCTACAGAGCTGCCGAGGACTATAACCTAAAGCAAATGAGATTAGAAATATGCAGACAAATAAAACAAAAAATCGAACAAGCATTAAAAGAATAAAACCTGGAGCACCTGTGTGGAAAAAATGTCCGTGCCTGGATCCATGGGGAATTGTAATTGCGCGACTGTGGTGTCTCCGTGTTTCATACGAGTTAAAAGAAAGTTCCACTAAAAAAAAAAAAAACTAAAGTTGAGGGTGTCACTGCCTTGTATTTGGCGACTACTACTGTGTGGTTCTAATTCTTTGTTGGGTAAGTAATTGTCGTCAGTCTTTAATGTAATTTGAAAGTTGAGGGATTTTTTGCAGGCTTGGAACCCCCGATGCCTTTGGTATATTTATAAAACTGTTATTGTTATCGCTTTCGAACAAACGCAATCGGGATTATTGAGACCTAGATAGACTTTCTGTGCTGTTCACCGAATTGTGTCATATGGGCACTTTTTATCCTATGGCCACTGTAAAATGTTTCATATTTTCACCCGTTGCTGTGGCAACCCTGTTGTTCACTGAATACTGTGCCTGCTCTCGCTTACGCTTCCGGTTACCAATTTTCATTATGCATTATTTTTGTTGTTGCGTATTTGCTCGTTTCACTCGAAGAACAGTTTTTCATGATCTTTGAAGTTTTTAGCATGTTTATTTGACAGCGCTGACAGTTTTGCTTTTAAGCATTCACATTTTGTACTGTTTCTTTTCATGATACACAAAGCTCTACGATGAATTAAAAATATAGCTTTATATTGGTTTGGAGGCACTGTTGAATTGGCAAAACTCCATGACATTTCAAAGGATGCCTTCCTTCCTTATCCACCACAGTCTTTCTAATATCCTTCCTTATTTCTATTTATTTTGGGGTACAAGCGTTAGTAAAACACCCATTATACAATGGATTTGCTGAAATAAATTCTTTACATACTTTTCTTTAATTCACAAGATTTCAACGTGTCATTAAATCTTGCAACCTTAATTTAACTAACTTTCCAACATCATAAAATGAAGAGATTTTGCATAGCGACGTAAGTCGGGCGACAATACAATATTCCATTGTTAGTTTCATATATTTCTATATATTTTAGAAACAACTTTTATTTTTTTCAGTAAGAACTTCTTTATCCTAAATTAGAAACTAGCCCACAGCCATGTTTGCGTTTGACTGGTTGCAGAACACTTTAGGAGTTGGGTGAAAAGATAAGCTTGAGTAAAAATATCCGATCAATGAAATAACTAAAATAAATAGTAAAACACTTTTAAAAGCATACTCTTCAGAAACAAATAGTACAAAATCATAAAAAAATGTTTATACATGATTATAAAGGAAAGCAAAGTATAAACTAATTGTATATGAGAGCACGTTGTGCTTTTCGTTTTAGTCATACAGAAACAAAATTCTATTTTACTTTTTAGTACAATTGTTAAGAAAAATATGTTCTGAAAAGTGTTTTAATTAGTTTTCTAATACCTAAAATTCTCTGAATGTTATTAATTATTTTTAATGATCAAACCAATCTGAACACAGCACACTTAAAATTCCTACTTCATCTTCATTTTACTGGAAATTGCTTACTAATATCACAATTCGCGTTTTACTAAGTTGCCTGTAATTTTGAATCTAAATTTTATTTAAAACATATTGGGTAAGTTTTGCTCAGGCAAAAAAATTGACATGCATGTTCATGAGGTACTTAGACAGGTCATAAAGGCACCCAGGCGCAGTAGTTTGTTAGTGTTGCCAGACGATTTTAAAAATTCCAGATTTCATATTTGTTATCATTGTAACTATCCACATTGATTGAAACCAAATTTGACATATGCGTTAGGTATTGGGACAGTTCATGTGGTTACTTCGGGTGACGCACTTCACAGTGTCGCTAACTAGTTTCAGAAAATATTTTAATTGGCTTCATATCGTTGAACATATCAGAACAAGCCTTGCATTTATGTACTGGGACACGTCATAGAGGTCCCACAGTTAACATTATTTGCCTAACAAATTTAAAAATTAAATATTTACTACTTCCATACAGTTTGACGTATATGTACCAAAGTTTAAGTATACATATACTTAATCGAAACATATTGTAGTTGTTCACTGTATCGAAGCACCCATTGTCAGCGTTGCCACCTTATTTTAAAATTCTATTTTTCAAATAGGCCCCATAATTTTACGTGCCAATAACTATTACTATACTTTTAAAAAAACGGCGGGGTGGAGGACACGCGGGTCGTTTCTACGTTTTTTATATAATTTCAAATAATACTTTTCAGAGCCCTATTGCAACAGACTTATCAGACGAAACATTTAATATAGTAGCTTATTTACAAGAATATTCATAATAGAATTACACAACTCTTTTTAAATATGTATATATCATAAAATATTTTTGTTAACACTCTCGGTATCTGTATATATTTTCACAGTATGAGGCGAAGCTTGTAGCTCGCAGCATGATGTGTAATTCCCCACAGTTTTCACAGTAAAACACAATAGTAAACGCAAAGGTATATCTCTGCTCTTGAATAGAATTAGATTATTTCTCGGGATTTTGAGCTAGAGATAATTGATTTTTGCGGACTGTAATTATGCTAAAAAATAGATACCTTCCTTGAATAGCACCTTAGTTAGAAGTTAGCTTATTTTATGTAAGGAATGATAGCATATTTTGGTAAGAATTTATAATTTTTCGGTTGACAGTAAAGACGTTTTTGAAGTTAGCTCTTCAAGGAAATTAAATTCTTCCTATAATTCTTAATATTCTTCAGTTCATGAAGGCTTATTAGTATTTTATTAGAAATTATACCAGATAACTATGGTCCATATGTCCTTAGTTAATTCCTTATGTTTGTCAGGGTGAAGATATAGGAAGCATACCAATATAGCGGTGAATGCGTACATTATCCTATCATTTGCTTCGTAAGCTAGCGAGAAAACAAATTGATAGTAAATTGGGATTAACGTTTGAGGACTAAACAAACAGCTGGTTACATTGATTATCTGCAGTGTTAAGCAATAAATACTTGCTTCTAAAAAAAATACGGCATTTTAAAAAATATGAAAAATTTAACGATGTTCTTGTTTAAACAAACACACAAAAAAGTTTGCTTACAGCACTAGGCCGAATAGATAAGGATGGGGTAATTGGCGGAGTGAAGAAGCAGGACGAGACGGAATAACCTCTAGAAAACCGAATAACACGATGTTTCTCCACCACAAAGACCATATGACATTTTCCGGGATCGAATCGTGGATCCAACGCAATAGAGGTGAGTGCTATAGCACTGATTATCCGTTTGCGAACATAAAACACAATATGAGCATCAAAATAAATTTGAATGGAGAATAAATAGTACAGTCATTTTAAGGAAAATAATACGGTATGGACATGAAACTAAGTGCAATAGAATACTTGAGGCTTTTAGCTTGTAGTCATAGGTGGTCCTATCAACGTGCTATAAGTTTCAAAAAGCTGGCTTGCACTTATTATGGAAATTTACTAAAATACGTGTTTTTGACAAAACAAAATCCGTATACCTTTGTTTCTAATCAATCCAGTTCAACCTGGTTTCTTTTGATGAGTGAAAAATTATTTCGACTACCATTCTTCAGAAAGTTTATCGAATTTTGGCTTGTCCTTAACCATTATTTCGAAACAGAAACAGAATGTAGTTAAAATTCGTCTTACCTTTTTTTTTTTTGCAAGCAACCTATTTAAACGTGGTTTGTTTTGTTGAGTCGAAAATAATTAATTTAGACCACTATCCCTCAAAGGTACCACTACGTACATGCGGAAGGACTACCGCTACCTAAATGTGTATTAGACTTATCATGTAGAATAGATTCTAACGTTTTGCTGGTAGAAACGTAGATATTCTCTAACCTAATAACTTAAGTGCTTGTTTTTATCGTCTAACTTCATGCAATTAAGTCTTGTGCATTATTGGAGAGATACAAACAAAACAACGCAATTGCCTGAGTTTAGTTCTGCATTGTTAAATGAACCACAAAAGAAGTTATTAGCCACTCAAATAAAGAAATGTTTATTCCAGATATTCGAATCATAATATTTCTTTATTGATCTCGATTCAAATACTTCTCACTATTTAGCTACATAAGAAACATAAAGAAAAATATAGAAAGTAAACACACAAGCCACGGTTCTCGAATTCCATTATGACTTCAGTCGTTGCAGTTAATACCATTCATTCATTGTGTCAGTATTATGCGATGAATAATAAAATGAAATTTTTGTTTTAGAATTATTTTGATCGCTAGAGGAAAAGAAGGGGCAATGGGATAAATTTGGAGTGGAAATGAGCCCAAAGTGTCAGAAAATCCTCTATAAATAGCATATATAAGCTTTTCTTCTGCTCGCCTTACATTTACAGGGCTCGATGCTATATGGTTGAGAACGTTTGCGTACTTGTGTAATAATGTTTTCAAACTTTTACAGTTTCCTACTCATAAAGTTGAGATGTTTTGTCGCATCCTACTAAGGCATATGCGAGAAACATACGGTACACAACACTTGGCCCCAGATGTGACATGTTCGTTTGTATGTCCTGCAATTGTTGTTTACGCATATTCTACTGAAACAAAGGCTGAAATAATTCTTTCTTGCCTGTATAGTTTTTGAAATGACAGATGTTGGAGTGGCCTGGAGGTTAGAGCTCTAGTTTTCTGTGTGCGTGGTCACGGGCTCAATCATTGATGGTGTATTGAGCGCGTTTGTTTCGAACCTACTTTCTCAAAAACTTAGGCGTTCACCAACCTTTTAAGACGATAATAAACATTCGGTCAACCTGTAATGACAAAGTAGAATTAAAATATCTAATTTGTATCTTCAAGGTTCTTCACTCTGAAGAAGCCATACAACGCTTCAGGCTTGCTAACATTGGTGCCTATTCGTGGCATAACAAAATTCAGTTCTATTAACTTAAAATCTATTGAACAAATCACTTCTATTTGCAATTTCCTATATCTTCACAATAAGTTTCTTCGTTCTATTTTAAAAATCAAGATATTACTTCCCCATTTAGTTTCTCCAGAATTTCTGATCAAGGCGAGCAGAAGAAAAGCTTACATATTAAACACAATTTCTGATAAAGGAGGAGTAATTACGTATCTCAATATATTTATCTGGATTAAATAGAGTGTGTAGATCGCACTGGCATGCCGCTCGGATTCCATTAACATTTATAGATTAAAAATTAGTTTCAACATATAGAAAATAGTTTAAATCTGTCCTACCTGCATTACAACATTTATGAATATGTCATGTTGTTTAAGAACAAAGTTCCTATTAACCTCATTATCTCATCCTCTTATAAAGCAACCAAATGTTGTATATTTGTACATTTTGTTTGTAGAAAAGACTTGGAAACGATTTTTACAAAAATTGACAAATCTCAAGAAATGGGAACAAGATGACGATTTAGCTAGTTCTTTAGTAAGGCAATATTCTTTTAAGGCGGTGAAAACCAGGCAAAGGTTTAAATTAGACTGCATGTAGAAATGCTAAGCACTGTCTCCAAAACCCATTATTTGGATATTTCTGTATAGGGTTTTATGTCCAGTGACGACTTAAGTTCTATGCGATGCTAACGATGATAACGAAGAAACAGCAACTTCAATTTTTGATTCCTATTCTGCTGATATCTCCAATGGTAATTCAGAATAATATATTCTATTCTTTTGTTCTATTGTATGAAGATTTGTTCACATTTAAACTTTGTGAAGTATGGAGGATGTTATTTGAAGGAGCTGTTATTTTCCATTTCGTATTAACATGAGAAGGTTGGTTGGCAGATAAAATGTATGATGTAATGAAGATAATCTATGATCGCCTGTCAATAAGCAAGCTTGTTTATTAGAGAAAGGAAATGTTATGACGCATTTTGTTTGTTCGTTACTTGACTAGGCTTGCCAAGTATTATTTGTACCGCATTATGTTACATTTTGCAAAGCTCGTACTCACTGAATAGTTTTGAAGATTTGACTACGTTCTTTTACATTTTTGGACATAATATTGTGTTACAAATTTCAAATTCTGCTACAAAGCTGTAACAGCCTAGTTGCTGTTCCATTTTTATTTTTCTTCCCCTTTTATTTCTTTGTAATGTTCTGTTTCCTTTCGTGCTCTCCTTAGATTTTTATCTTTGTTTGGTTTTAGTTACGCCTTGGGCGTGTTTCGTTTTATTTTCGCTTTTGTTTTCAGTCTGTATCTATTCAGGTTTTCGTTAGTCACGAAGCATTGACTTGGAGTTAGGGCTTTATTTTGATTGGATCCTAGTTAGTGCTTGGCTCCGTGTTTCGTGCTAATTGATGTGAATCAGCCTTCTTCTCCGTTTGATGGGAGAACTGTTCTCCCCACCATGTTAGTTTCAGTTCCATTTTTACCGACCCAAAGGATGGATGTCTGGGCTTTCAGTCATTTGTATTTCCAGAGCCCTACCTACAATTGGTAAATATATACGCTAAATTTAGTAAATCGAAGAATATGCCGATACTATTTCGTCCCTTCCGGTGGAATATATTTATGGTTATTACAAGAAAAATAGTTGATACAATTGCTACCAAGGCTTTTCAGCGACAACTTTATTTCAAAATGTTCACTTCAATAAAACTATTATTTTGTTTTTAAGATTATTTGTCTAAATGGGTATTATGTATTAGATTCAGTATGGGACCGCTATTAACCGAATTCCTACATTCTAAGTATCGGATCGTTAGATTCTAATAATCAAATGCCAACTTTTAGTCTCCCAGTTTCCATTTCTATTTAAAATTCCCGGTTAGCAATGTTAACAACTACCATACATCACCTCTATTAGTCAAATTAACAATGTTTGTTCCACCATTTTTACGTACAGCTTTTGGATAATTTTGACTTTAATTGTAAATTTAAAAACCTCGAAATTATTATTTAATATTGGTTTCAACTACAGCCACTATTCTCCGTTTAATTATCACATTTATAACATTATTTTTGCATACTCCAATATTTATTCAAAGAGTCATTTGTATAATGTAGTAATCATCTCTCATGACGTCACGCCTACTATAAGTCTAACAGGTCTCTTTCGTCAAGGTATGTTTTGTATAATAACTCCATTTGTGTATGAAATAATGTGGTAAAACCTTTTCTAAATTGAATAGCAAGGTTTTTGGACTATCTCGTGAAGATTTCAGCAAATTTTATTAATTGTTATAGAAATTATGAACATTTATATCTGCAAAACGAACTTTCGTTTCCACTTAATTAATTCACAATGTGTAAAAAATAGAAGATACAAATTTGTTTGATTTCGACAGCACAATCTTAATTCTTTTCTGATTTTAATGAAATTATCAACTCCGAAAGCTAATATTGTAAAAAAATCCGATGAATAAATTGAAATTTTGAAATCTTTCTATTTCTTCGAACATCTTGAGTCTCCTTTCAATGAACATAGTCTATAAAACCTCCCAGTTAACTATGTATTACATAAGGCTTTAGTTGAGTATCCATATACAGTGTGTGATGATATTTGTGTTGTGCAGTGATTTATTTAACGTTTACCATGATATTAATCTGAATTTAACTACGAATAATTAAGTCACTTTTGAAAGCAATTAATATTAATTTATTTCTCTGTTTCGGTTATCCTATCGTTTTGAGAGATGCGTTTTAATTAGATTAGGTTTGGTTCATAAATCTGTGGTCCAGTGATAGGATTATTTCACCAGCTGAGATGTGATAACTTGGGAAATGAACTATATATTGAATTCTGCAGATACTGCGTTATGATATATGAAGTGACTCCAGTATGTGATGTGTGTGAATAGATTATTTGCATTTGCGTTATGACACGACGTTTAGGTTGAGTTGCGACCGCCGTTCGTTGTGTTCGTCGTCATTATTTCAGGAATTGCCATTCCAGACTACAGGTGTGGACCCTACTAAGGTAAAGGTAAGACATGGTCTTTTGCCATCCTGTAGACTTCGAAGTGAGTAAAGATGCAGTATGAGTCACTCATGAATTGTTATGCGTATCATAATATGAAATTATTCCCAAGTATGGATTTTCGTTTTCTTTCTTAGACTGAATCTCTAATCTGAACGAACTGGTACTTCAGAGTATGAACCGACGATCTAATTAAAAGATTGGAGGTGTCGCCTTATCAGTATTTCCTCCCTCGTACTAATTTATTGTCTTTTAGCAACAATCACAAGGATCTGGAATCCTCTTTCCCACATATTCTTAAATCTGTAAGACATTTCTGCACCGCTCGTCTGGGGTATAGAAAATGTTTGGAGCTAGAGTTTAGTTAGATGCGTTGCGTGTTTACTCTAGGCTCCTGGCGACCATATTTATATTCCTGGAGGGTTTGGGTGTGTGTTGCAGTTTTTGACTTCAACCAGCCAGGATGATTGATCTTGGGCGTGTTACAAAGCAATTTGAGAAATGATGTAATATACAGCAGTTTACCTCCGAGGTAGAGATATAGAGATGGAAAAATAAACGTTTGATTTTCTGTTTGCTTTTAATGCTCACAAAACTTTCGTGAGAGCTACACAATACTTATTTTCCTGGAGATTGCAAGTCTATTGGTTTTTATTAAATTATTTTAAACTTGTTAGATGTTGTTAGATGAGATAAAACTTAATGAAGGGTTGCATCTGCTCTTTCAGCGAGACACCGTTTGTTTAATACAAAACCCTTTAGAAAAAAACCTTATTCCTTACGTCAATTTGAATGACAAATAATCACTCTCTATTTATGTTTTTCCTTATTGTCAAAATGATAATTGTTGAAATTTACTCACAATGTGAAGGATGTCCGGATACTAGTGGACGAGGATAAAAGTAGATAACCATGGTCACAAGCGTCAGAGCTGTAAATGTCCCCATGTTGCTTTCCTCTATGACAGTGATCGTAACACTTAATATGTACTTGTATATACAGTATCTTTTCAGAAACAATGGCTTTAGAATTGATGGTTTAACAATTCCGACGAATCTTAACACCCTTTCAATAGCGAACAATAAAGATTTAAAAAAAAATGAGGTAGTACGGAAAAACTATCACACTTGCTTCGTTGAAAAATCATACAATGAGAGATATTTTCAATGAATACCGTTGCTATTTGAATGTTCCCATACGAAACGGAATGAATCTAAACAAAAGAAACAGATATTTGGATACAACGCACAAAATCAAAAACAAAGAAACGTCGTTATGAAATTTGGAGTGTTTCGCAGACAAGCATTAATAAACAATTATCCATTCAATCGTAAATTAACTATTGTTTTTAAAAGATGGGTTCCCAATCTCAGACACGATAATTTAATATCTTTGTTGTTGTTTAGTTGTTCGTTGTTTAGTGGCTATAAAAGTAAAATTAAGTCTTAAAAAGTGTTATGACTTCGCTCTCTGATAATTTACCATGTATACGGCATATTTTATTCTATTATATAGTTTTGGATCAACTGACAATCAACGGATTCCTTTACTGAATGCTGTCTGCTTTGAAAAGACAAAAACAATGTTGATGTCTAAAACACAAAACCATATCTGCGGAAAATTCGTTTTGAAAAATCTTGACTTTCTTTTACCAAACATTGGCACACTTCATGTTTAGTCAATGAGAAATTTTAATCTCTTTTTTGTTAGTGGTAAACGAGTTGTAAAACGTTAATGTTTCAAGAAAGGCTTCATTTGTCATGACTTGCACATACGGCCATTGGCGCATGTGACTGTATCTGTAGTTACGGTGCTTAGCTCTTGCATGCATGTTTTTTTCCCCTCCCTTATAATGCATAAGGTAGGATATTCGAACCCATGATCATTTGGCATGTTTTCTTACGAAAATATATAATATGAATGCCAATATAAGATAACAAATACATTTTGGGTTTGTTCAAGAGCGTAACCACCCCGCAGAGACACACTATCACACACATACACCCCGACACACGCATACACACGAATTATGTATATGTGTATGTGAGAAAGAGAGAGGAAGACAGGGAGAGTGTGGTGGATGAGAATGTGTGGCTGCTACTAATCTGAATTACCGTTCTTCTTTACAATTGTGGTATTCATTATCTCTCGATTTTATTTTACCTGCTTAGTGTAATAGAGTTCGTCATTTCAATGTTCAATAATTTAGTTTCTACAGCTCAAGCATTAGCAGTACAGTCACAACACACTTTCTTACTGTGATCAGGACATACATTTTTTTTTGCACTTGTCGCATACAGTAGAACACTTTCTTCACTTTTAGTGGTGCATTTGGAACACCGTTTCCTCTTCTTTTCACCTCTCCTTGCAGAATTCAATGCATCATGAAAATGTACGCACACAAACTAATTGCGTTGATGATTTTGAAATGAGGGTCTGGCATAGCGCTTCTTTGCAGCAAGTATGGCATGACGAGTTCCTCTGCAAGAGACTTCAAAACTATTATCCGCTTCTTTTTCTCCGTTACCGAATTCTGGATTTTGTCACGTATATATCTTGTAGCCGTCCACAAAAGCTACATC
>JAGDQP010036230.1:0-10084 GCA_022664845.1 Lepisma saccharinum | reverse complement strand
ACTTGGCACTTTATTAGAAATTGGAAATAGACTTTGTTTAATGTTAGTCGATTCCAACACCATCGACTAGTGAAAAATCCGAACTACTATGAACTAGGCAAAGTTACCAGAAAGAGGCTCCAGATTCTAGAATGTCTTAGGAGAGGGATAATCGTAACGTAAGGACACTACGTAACTGCTGGCATCTGTTAGCCGTTTGTGGTTGTGGTATAAAGAACGCTCTGAAAGCAGTGGCTGCTGTGTGCATCCAGTCTGATGAACAAGACATCGTGCCAGTGTGTATCAGGAGTCAGGTTTCCGCTCACCGAAAGTTTTATTTTTTCATTTTAAAAGAACTGTTCTTTTTTCTCGTTTCTGTTTCCGAAAACTGTTCTGCTTTTGCTGCCTAGCCCCAATACACTGAAATATGTTAGGTAAAGTCAGGTTAGACTTTTTCCCATTTAAGCAATGAAAACAATACACACTTTAAACTTGTTACAAAATTTACACACATAGGTTGGAAAAAGTCAGGTTAGATATTTTTTTTCTTTACGCAACGAAAACATTGAAAAGTTGCTAAAAATCAGTACTGTCAAGGCATTATGAGCAAGGTATAATTCCCCCCGGATTTATACGCTCTTGAGAGTACCATGACACCACGATTGTTCCTCTACGCAGACAGTCGTCTAGATTCATGGACACAATTTCGTGAAATCAAAAATAGATCATATTCCATATTCCATAGAAGCCGCCTTTCTTACCAGCAAAAAAAATTGCGGAGACAGTCAATTAGCCACTATAACTGCGAGCGACTCGCCTCAGGAAAATCCAATGATCTGTACTAACACTGGACTGTTCGATGCTGTTGCGTTTTTGGTGTTTGCATCAAGTATAATTTTTAAAAAAAATCTAAGTTGGCTTTTCTAACTGATTGCGTAAAATTCTTGAATATGAGTAAAACGAGAAATATCTAACCTGACTTTTATAATATAATTCCATGAAATGCGTAAACATTTTGAAAATTGTGTAAAAATGTTGAAAAACGGGGCATATATTTATAAATACAAAGAAAAGGAAGTAAATTTTCTTTTTTAAATATGATAAAATCTTTATCTTGTTGGGAATCGAACCCCGAACGACGGGCAGTCAATTCAACGCTTTACCATTACACTAACCCGACAGCTACCAGCAAGCAGTTTCCCACTGTTCTTTATTCTTCAGATAAACTGATGGGGCATATAGAATGTGCTTCCTCTTTCGTGTTAGAAATATTCCCTCCCCGAAAATATATCCTATAGCTTTTACCATCACCCTCTGTTTTTCCTGAGTATTCTAAAAGGAAATAAATTAGAATATTTATACTAATGAACAGTACAAGACGAGCTGGATTTTAAAAAACAACAACAACAAAAACTTAATTTTCAAGCGCAGCATACAGCACACGGGCACGCAGAGCAGACAATTCCTGCGATAGTGGCACCACAAGTTGGTGAATTAGTGAATCACTGATTCAAGCTTTCGGTTACAGTCGCCACGTAAGAGTCTAATGAATAAACAGCTCAAGGAGTTCAACATACGAACTATAGAGGAAGACAGTATCGAACTATAGTCGCGTCATCTTACAGTAGAGGTGTGTACTTAAACGTGTCCATACTTTACTGTTACCAACTACGATATTTTATGTAATGCATTATTCACTCAATTATTATGAGTCATACATGAACCTCTTAGGCTGCATATGATTTGTGTATGTAGCTTCCTTCTGATCTGTGTTTGTAAACTTTCATATACATGTCTGTCACTAGAAAAGAAAAGTAGAAAAGTCCTTATACAATGGAAACTCTATGTAATTACCCCCAGGTGATTTCTTGTTTCCAGATTCATCTATGTAAGAACATATCCCATAATATTCACCTCTACTGGATAGTTCATTTCTTTATGCAAGAGCGAGACGGTGCGGAGTTTGTTTAAATTATATCACGATGCATCAAAAGAGAATATAATAAACTAAGCGGTGGCTGCAGTTCAGTTGATAGAGCATTGGATCAGCAATGGGAAGGTCCTGGGAGCGATCCCAACCTGATTGACATTTTCCCAGTGTTTTCCTTCAGTCTTACCAGGCGAATGCCGGTACGGTACTTACAAAACAAATCCTTGGACGACTTCCAACATCCTGTCCCCCACCGTATCCCGACTTCAGTCTGAGACGGCGAAAGGCCATATATATATAAATTTAATCAGACTACAATTGTAAATTAATGAAATTAGAATCTAATACGCAGAATCATGAATAAACTTGACTTCCTACTCGTAATTTAGAAGCTCGTCTCTATGGCGAGTCTAAACTAGGTCAATTTTTCGTACATTCACATGTTGACAAGGACTGTCTTATTACAGCAACAACTCTCGATCATTTCCTTACTATTCTGGTTTGAAAACTGAAAACAAGACGAAAAGAGTATATAAGCAACTTTACTTAATGCGCAAATTACTGTATATAAAGAGCGTAATTATTTCTCCAGTATCTGGCAACCCTGTAAATAGTGATACCAGTAATATTGCAAATTCATTGAGGCAGTATATATAAATCTTTTCTGATATTTTAGACTTTCTTGTGTTTAAACATATTGTAGTGTATTGTACCAACAATTACACTAATTTGTGCAGTACGTAATGACGAGCACATATTATTTTTATCTCGTTTACTATTTTCAAAGTTCGGAGCAGGAAAGAAACGACCGAACATTTCGCTGTTCTGAGACCGCCCTCACCAACATGTGCAAACACAGAAGTTTGGTCCAGTGTGGACTTACTAATAGTCTTCGAGAGAAATACAATTCTAAGAGTCACGTAGTTGGAAAGCAGCGGTTAAATTAAAATTAAACACTGCCTTAGGGATAGTAACGGTACGTTGCATTAAACAAATGACACTAATTTATAAAGAGTTCATGGTGTTTGGAGTTAGAAGACATTCTTTCTTTGCACACGTTTCTTTTTATTTTTTCACTTTCTCTTAAATCCTTTTCTGCTTCAAGTACCG
Organism: Lepisma saccharinum; assembly: GCA_022664845.1. Classification (NCBI taxonomy): domain Eukaryota; kingdom Metazoa; phylum Arthropoda; class Insecta; order Zygentoma; family Lepismatidae; genus Lepisma; species Lepisma saccharinum. Next base: position 7,065 of record JAGDQP010036230.1, on the reverse strand, counting down.
TACACACGATAATAATCGAGTGTGCTTGAAAAGTGATAGTTAGGAAAGACGAATACAATGGAAAAAATGTTTGCAGAAGACTATGAAATATGGAAGGCATTTGGTTATTAAATTCTTTTTCGCGGAGAAGTCGACAGAGGTCGTGACGGTTGTGAAAGAACGAAAGAAAAATCCATCATCTTTTTCAATCTTCTTGGTTCTTCGCATGTTTCTTCTCTTTAGTATTATGGTAAAGAGGAAGCAGAGATGCACGCTTTCCAAATACACACACACACAGACACAGAGAAAACACATACAACCTTCGCACTAAAGACACAAATGTTTTCACACTTTCTCCAACCTTTCTCGTGACTTTTCCTCAGCGAAGAAAAGTTTGCCAATGGAAGGTCAAGGACAATCATGAAATGTAGTTTTATTCTTACTTTTGTTAAAGAAGATCCTACTGCTGTCAAATAATTATTCTACTGAATTTTATTGGGTATTGCTTTTAGTTATACACTGTGTTACAGAACTGCAGTTTAAACATTCTATAACCAATGACCTCTATCTAAAAGCGATACTGGACTGGCTGTTGCCATTGAAAATTTCATGAATATATGAAGCCAAGGAGAAGAACGGACACTTAATGTCGTTTGTCCATTTCCAGTCTAAAACAAGGTGACAAATATATTATTTCTAACTCGGTTTTTACGTTTGATATCGCTGTGCGGCCATTTTCTTTTATTTATGTCTTAATTCTTGAAAAAAAAAAACGTAAATGTTACTTGCAGTATATGTAGAATACGGCATACTATTATATGAATAACTCAGGAATTAAGGCTTAAATAAAAAACGGGCCGCACAGCGATAAGAAGCGTATGAAAGTAAGTTAGAACTGAAAATTGGTCCACATTTGATTAGACGAGTTTAAATATTTGCTCTGGCCTCTATTTTTCGACACCAAGCAGTCACTCCAGTATCGTTATGTAGAACTCGATGGTTATGACACATTTTGTGCTTCACAATGAAAACTATACATGAATAAAATATCGTTATTAAGTAAAGTACGAGGGTCGTTTTATTTTTAAGAACCCTTTGCGCACCCTGTGCGCGCAGGTTGTTGTCCGATGGATTTTGTAAATCGAGAGCTATCGTCAGATTGAATAAATTAGTCGCTGAGTCAGCTATATACAAATTGAAAATGTTTTGTATTTTAGTTAGACATTAAATTAATTGGTCTGATAAAAAAGTATCTTTGGTTCCTACCTTAAAATGATCCTCGTATGAATATATACAGGGAGATTGATTAATATGTGCAAATAATTTGTGGGTGAATTTCTGACACCAAAAACAAACGAACAAATAAAAAATACTTCCTTTGAACAAATTCAAAACTATGCCTTGTTTCGGAGCTACATAAGATCAAAGTTACGGTACCATCGTCAGTAATGACGTCATATCTCGACACATAATGGCGTAAGCGAAGAATGTTAGTGTTAAGAAATTAACTGGTTAAATAAGGCAAGCATAGAAATCACCTCTAAGCTGCACTGGCCAATCATATAAACATAAATTAAAATATATGTATAGGTTACTACTTCGATGGTGATTTGTTAGGTACACCCCATTTACGCCATTACTTGTCGAGATATGACGTCATTTTGTGACGATGCGCATTAACTTTGATAAACTTTTGTAAACTTTATTTTTATATGGGCCTGTCTAGTAATTTTGGACTTCGGCCCGTCACAATTCGCCTTTAGCTGTTAAAATTCACAACCATACCCCTGCCGGTACTTGAACCCGGGACCTTTGAGCCGATGGCCTACCGCCGCAGACCGCTCGGCCACACGGCCGGCCCTTAATTTTGAGTGTCTGTCGCTGCGAAACTAATCAGATTTCGGAAGTTCTTCAGAAGAACTGATGATTCGTGGAATCAAGGAAGTTGGAAGAAACGGGAGAACCCGGAGAGAACTCACGTACCACATCGCATGAGCACGATTTGAACCGACGAACCCAAACGCCAGAAGTGAACACTCTAACCACTGATCCACCGCGGACCCTCTTCTTTTAACGTAAATAATCACCTCTCCAATGCTTACACCATTATTTCAGAGACACACTGTATTTGCTAACTATTGGTAATCTAAATAAAGTTGAGAGTCTGTCTGCCCGCCGTGCAAATTCAGATCAAACCTACTTCGCTTAACAAGAGACTGACCATAGAGTATGTGTGGGACCAAAATGCTGACGCATGGGGAAATAATGTTGACTCCTCGGATACCTGTTTTTACATTTCAGCAGCATATCCTGCCTTGTTATGCAACATATACATTGTCAATGTAATCCAGGTTGTATATATGAAAGGATGTTTCTTTCTTTGTCAGAGGGAAGATAGAAACATGATGAGCTACAGTTAAATATTTTCAAAGATCGTTAAATGGGAAAGAGGAAGCAAAATAATAATAATAATAATGAGATTGAAAGCGAAGAGAATTGTAACTTTAAAACCTAAATAAATATGAATCACTGGACAATAATAATTGATTGTTGAATTTGAGGGACTTGCAGCAAGGGTTGAGAAGGAAATCTTGTTGATAAAATATACACTGAAAAAAAAAAAGAAAGAAAACTGTTTGTGTGACTAACGATCGAACGTTTCGTTAACAAATTGGTCGCTTGTCGGTCGGTCACATATCAGAATCTGTACTGCCCTTTCAACGTAATAAATGGTCATTTCTAGGAAAGCTGTCAGTTAATCGAACTTTCCATGTTCAATCATGTAACGATTATATCGTATTATTATTTTTTTTTTCTATATGAACCATTTGCTTCATCTCAAGCGTAAATAACTTCAATTCTTATATTAACAAAAAAAAAAAACTTATAAAAAGATTGGAGTCAATAAAAATTGAAGTGTTACAAATAATCAAAGTGTTGAAATTTCCATATACTTTGGGAGGAAATACTTATTTTATAAACATACAGTATTAGCTAATCGTTATTTGAATATGAAAAGTTTTTTTTTTTTTCACGCAAAGTATCAGGAATCAATTTAAGTTTATTTCCAAAAACAAATATCATAAAAAGTTTTTAAGAGGAACTGTAAGGAAAAAACGTGAAACTTGAGGACAGAGATGTAATTTAACAGGAATTGAAATAGAACAGAATTTCCTGTTCTAATATATTATGTATGAGTCGCCGTGGCTCAGATGGTAGCACGTCCGACTACGAATCAGGCGGCCCGGGTTCAAATCCCAGTCAGATATTTTCTCGCAGTGTTCCCATGCCTGGCACTCTGAGGTGCACTCCGCCTCCTATCAAATTGAGTGCCGGAGTGTCCTTGGTACTCCTGAGCACCTTGGGAAAGTAAAGGCGGTCGAGCGTGGTACTGACCACCCAACCTAACTTCGTACCGTAGGTCAAGAAAATGTGGAGTGCTGCCTCCACATCCCCTATGCGCCGTTCACGGTGCGTGTGTATCGCACAGGGGGATAGCTTTACCTTTTTTTACCGTATAGCTATCTCAAGTTCAAATATGTGGACTCGTATAAAACTTATTGAATGCTTGTGAAGCCTTCGATATGTGGTACAGAATGGAATAATAATCTTGAAACAGAAGATGTATGGGTCCTGAACAGAAACAAACAATACTTGGTTAAAACATTGAATGGGCTGAGATTGTAGGATTGTCTACTGAATGGTGAAATGGAATCCTCCAATATTAAAACAAACTAAGTCAAAATAATTCATTTTTCGTTTTTTTTCCTTTTGAATCTATTCAAGAGAGCATATTCCTTCACACTATGTTAAAAGCAATCACGAATGGCCTTTCGATCACAGTAATTCAATACAGTCATATTTATAATGCGTGTTAAAACGCAAAAAAAATCGTTGATTTGATTCCTTTCAGTAAAAAGTACCTGGTTGTAACCTTTTGATACGTTGATGAATTCTGAGTTAAGTCGAAATGTTCTCAACAGGTGTACATGGGCCTAATTATTCTATGAATGTTGATTCTAAAGTTGTCTTGACTTATGATGTACGAAAATGTGAATTATATTTGTTCCTTCGATTGACGAATTGTCCGGGAACTTAAGTGTTTATAAAATTTGGAACATTGTTAAAAGTTATTCTGTGGGTTCAGACCTTTTATGCCCGTGTTCTCGTAGTCTGTTGGCTAATGCACTGCTTAAACTAACACAATAAACAGTGGTAATCATATTCGCCAATTTCTGCGACAAATTTGTAGTTTTTCTACTTGAAAAAAAACATATATAGTTTCTTTTACTTAGTTCGTTTTAACAGTGGAGGATTTAATTGAAGGTATGGCTGAGAGATAGAAAGGAAGGGGGAAGAAGAAGAAGAAGAAAAATGACAATGTTAAGGAAGTGTGCAGAGAGAGAGAGAGAAGAGAAAGGAAAAGAGAGCGCAAGATCGAAATGAATGGAGTGGGCTTAACGCCGTTTAAAGGACCTGCCACTTCTTCAGAACACTTAATAATGAGTATATGTTGGAACATTACATTCTAGTAAGTACAGTGGCGACTCGCAAGTGAACATAGAGTGTTACGCTGGGAGCAAGGAAACAGTTACTAGTTATGGAGAAGCTCGAATACGCTACATTTCCATAAACACCAGAAACTATATATATATATATAAAAAAAACTCACAGGATTTTAACGTTGCTTGTTCTGTGGATGTATGTTTTCGCTAGTCATCTTACAGTCAAGAAGAATCTTGTTCGATTCCTGGTGGGAACACATGAATTCTGTTCTTTGGTCTTCATCTCAATCCAATAGAAGGCAATGAGAAACCAGTATTGGTTCACCTTACTCAGGAACCTTCGTGCCTACGAGTGAAGTTCTTTAGTACTTCAAGTCAATTATTCTGTTTTAAATAAATCAACACATGTCAATTAATTTATCGTAGTAGCGCTTCGTTCAGTCAAAACTTCTTAAGCTGCATCCATTGTTCCTTTGAACATGGTCCTTTCAATATTTACAGGAGCGTAATTCGAAAGAACCCGAGTTAAATTAAATGAATTAGAAGACTGAAATTGAATCAATAATTAACAAGCATACTAAAAGATTCCTGCTTTATAGAGATTTGTGAGCACGCTACTTGTCACTACAAAATGGTTTCGTTTCAGGAAGAACTTCTCTGAGATTTATATCTCATTATTTTGTGAATTAATATTTATGCTGTTAAACAAAGCGCATTAAAAGTTAAATATATTCTATGAGAGATACATTTAAAACTGAGAAGTCGGAAAAACGCTTTCACTTTGAATGTCTTTCCTTAAAATGATTAACGCTTCTTAATGGCATAATTCCAACAGTGGTAACCAGATAGCACTAGAGATTATGGTAATCAAATTGAAGATTTCACGGAAAGTTTTTGTTCCTGTGTACTCATTTAATACAAATGATATAGAAATATACTTTGATTTCCATACGTAGTTTACAGAATAAATATTTATTCCTATTTTTGAACACAAATAGATTACAACGTAAATAACCTTATGAATATAGGTTGAGCTCTCAATGTTATTACAATAAACAAGTCATTTCGCATAAGTAACATTAATCATTAAGAGTATGGTGTTGTAATTTTCGTTGTACTGAATGCACTAATACTAAACATTTGCGTAAATTATAATTTCAGCAATAGCGTAGTTTTCAACAAGTTTACGAAGTTGAATCCACTGGTCATCCTTGTAAAGATAAGTTTCATTTTCTGTCCCCCAACAGTTTTAACAAATGCAAAATTTTCATATCGTTTGTAAGTTACGGTGGGTACAATTTTCAGTTCTGAAATCAAATGAAAAGGGTACTACTAAAGTAACACCAAAATATATTAGTTCCTGGTCAAACCATGGTATTTAATGTATTGATTTAGTAGCTGCCATTTTTGCAGTCGATAAAAATATTCAATGAGTTTGGAACTTTATCTTAATATTATTGAAAGCACGAATTTAAGCACGTGTTTCAAATTATTTTTAAATTTCTATTTGTAGGTCAAACTAATAGCTATGACCTCCTAAGCTCATCAACTAGCTGTGTGAGGTGAGCACTGTTTTGTGAGTCAGTGGTCAGGGGTTTTATCTACGTACTATATCTGAATTCACCTGGTGAAACTGAGGGAGACAATTGATAATTTCAGTCAGTATGATAAGCAGCTGGACTCAAATCTACGTGCCTCTCTAATGCCCGCCCGAAGCCTCTGACAATAGCCACTGGACCACAAGGTTTGGGTTTATGTATTTTTAATTTTCAGTAGTCTATAAAATGGTTTGCTCTTATGGACATTCTCTATTAGTGACTCGACAAAATTTGACGTCAGCACTTCAGATATCTTCAAGGGCATTGTCTTCGACATTTGAAAATTTCTCCTGTCTTCTTCATGTTTATATCTTACATTAGGTATATAACATAACATATATTTTGTGTACTTACATCACACATCAGGCTAAGAATTGGAATACAGAACTCGTCTGTAGCTACGAAGCAGAAGGCACAGAAATCTACAATCTCTGTAACTTCGAATGACGTAAGTTCTAAGAAATAAAACACTCACTTGCACATGATGTTGCACGTAATATACCAGTGCTGTACATTTAATTAAATGACTGTAGCGCGCCTGCCTAGGAATCGGACGTCCTAGGTACAAATCTCAGCAAGACGCTTCATACTTTTCTCTAATGAGCCCATACCTGGCGCTCTGAGGTGCACTCAGCCTCCTATCAAATTGAATACCAGAGTTCAACTTGATGGAACTTAGTACCGTGGGAGGTAAAGGTACTCGAGGGTCTGACTGATCACCCGACCTCACTTCGTGCCGTAGGTCGAAGATATGTCGAGTGCTACTTCCATATCTCCTACGCATCATTCACCGCACGTGTACATCCCACAAGCGAGACCTTTTCTTTTACTCTTCAAACCTGTTCTTATTACATATTCATTGCACACCTCCCATATGTTAAATTTTGGTAACTTCAGTGCGTTTCAAATGAGCTAAGATGTGTACAGTCATGGAAAATGGTATTCCGGAAACATAGAATGTAGTTCTTTTATTTAACTTATGT